>KN538389.1:960790-986877 GCA_000797535.1 Trichuris suis | reverse complement strand
TAGTAGTAGTAGTAGTAGTAGTAGTAGTAGTAGTAGTAGTAGTAGTAGTAGTAGTAGTAGTAGTAGTAGTAGTAGTAGTAGTAGTAGTAGTAGTATTTGCTGAGTAAAAGTCGCATGCACGACATGAAGTTCTCAATTTACACAGATTCTTCATTACTATTAATACAACATCTTGTATGCGTGTAAAGTAATAGTAAGGCAGTAAAGCAGACTGGCGGGGCTACGAATGACCAGCAGGTCGCTTCCGCGAATAAAATTCTCGGGAAAGAATCTCCCTCCAGCGGAATGAGCGGGAGAAGAGCCTTCAGAAAGATAACCGGTTCTGTCAATTTACCTTAGCCGTTTAGTCATGGCTGGAATGGCGTTGGCCATGGCTAACGGATCCTGAAATAAAGAATTTGTTGTAGTCTAATCAGCGGCATCAGGCTGTCCAACCAACGTCGAACGGGTCATGACAAAACGGAAACGGAGAAATCTAGGGCCAATAGCAGATAAAAGGTTGAGAAAAATCCTTTTGGAAGGAATAGCTTATTCTTTAATTACATTGACCGAATATTAATAATATGGCTGGCTGCCTGCAGGCGAAAAGTATTCATTTTTCTCTCTATTGACTTTCTGTAGCAAATGGGTATAGAGTATTGGCTGAATTGCTGGGAACCCAAAGTGAAGGATAGATTGATAGCGAAGCGTTCAGCTGAAGTTGTTATGTGTCACCAACGGCCTGATGACTGATTACACGGTTACGCAATCACAGTGGCGGAGAACCTGAATCAATTTATTCTTGTTTGAAAATCATACTGGTAACTTCGATTAGTATTCAAGCTCAATTGCTTCCACGGAGTATGACATGTCAACTGTCAATTGTCAGTAGCCAATTTGAAGCATTTCTAGACTGATGAGACTTCCCTGCTCTGTCCGATTGGTAATGGCTAGATCTTCTGACTCGTTTGCTCAGCTAACACATGGCCAGTGCTTGCAGGAGGAGTATCAATGTACCTCTTTTTCTGTCCATTGAGCGTATCGGCCGTGGGCTCAGTATTTTGCAGATGCAGATGCATACATCAGTGACAAGCCTCCAGTAGCTTTTGACAAAGAAGTGACAAATTGTTCCATATGCCTCCAGTAGCCTTCAGCTGTATTTTGAAACCTAAGCCTAACGGTGAAGCACACTTGAATGCAACTTGTGTAACAAAGTAACGGTACCATAAGGCACAGGCCTGTGCCTTATCGCTGACGATGGAATCAGTTGAGTTCCGAAAGCTACGATAGCCTGTATCTCTATCATTGTCGTCGTTGAATGGGAATTAAAGCCGTTTTTGCTTGCAAAGAAACTGGGACCCGTTATGAAGCGTTCCATCTTCATAACGGTACCATTATCGCGTACCGTTATCACCATTATTGCTATGCCCGCACCATTACCTACTTGCCAATGTTCAACAGTTCGTATTTTTAGCAGAAAATGCTGATTCACGCATTATGGCGAAGCTGCTCACCTATTCCAGCTGCTGTTGTTATCTGTTCACAGGTGTCACACCATCGTGTCATGTTTTTTAGTTCGCTTTTTAGCAATGTTTCGATAAATGTGGTTGCGTAGAATCACTGAATTCAAGCAGCCGAACTGAGACGGTTTTCGTTAAGAAGAGTACTGAAGTTTCACAGTACATTACCAAATCGAACGCAGGTTTCTTTTTGGGAACAGGAATTTGGTTTCATGTGTGAGGGTGTCCGTTGCGATCTTTTCCTGCTGACATTACTGAAGGTAGAATAGAACCTCTTTGCTGAGTACAGATTACGAAGCTTTCGGAACTGCTGCGTTCCGTTCCTCAGCGCGTTGAATGACAAATTGTGACACAAACAGGTGCGTTGATAGGAAGCGACAGTGACCCGTCTGGTCACGCACGTGATGGGTTGGTGTTAATCCTTCGGTGACGCTGGCCGCCGTGGGGTTGAGTGGCTCGGGTGGATTAACGTGGAAGCACATGTGCGCGACTGCTAGCGGTAGCCGTGCTTCACTGACCACGTGACCAGCGCCCTTGTTGATCGTCCTATTGTGCCTGATGTACAAGGCCTCTATGATCTCCCTCCTTTTGTAGTACAGCTTGCGGTGGAGTACTGAGGCGGATAAGCCGTTGACATTTTTTTGCAGGCCACAGTATGTTCTGCGACTATCGAACTTTCCAGTGCTTTTTGGATCACCATATTTGGTTCCAAAGTCTGTGAGCGGTCTCTAGTCTTGATGTCCAAGCCCATGTTCCTTGCGTCAGCGTTCTGATATCTTGTCGAGCTGCCAAGATTAATGTTTACTCAGTAAAGAAGTTCTATTCTACCTTGAGTGCTGTCAACAGGAAAAGACCGCAACGGACACGGATTATTGGTACCGATACATTACCAATTATGAAAGTTCGTATACCCTCCTATTACTACTATTTGCTCTTAAGTAGGTACTACATGTCACACTAACTTTTCTAGAGAATTTTTGTAAACGGTATGAATTCAGTATCATGCAAACTAAGCGCAGCTGCTCGAGTCTTATTCTGACCATACTACTAACTGCAGTTTCGAGAACATCGGCGGAACTTCCAGAATTTGAGTAGGCGTAGGCATCCTTAGTGTTCAAAGGCATTTCGCTGAACTCTAGACTTGCGAAGAAATATTAAATCATTTTAGTGCTAAACGTTTGTTCCTCCTCGACTGCAGATTCACTTTTCTAGCGACAGTTAAGCGTTTTATTTTTAATAGTTTCACCTGGAATAGTACTGTTAATGCGCTGCTTTTCGTTTCTGCCATCGTTTGCTGAAAAGAAAATTAGGCTTGCAGAGACAAAAAGGCTGCTATTATACTAGCGCGTATTTTGTTAGGTTGGTGCAAAAATTCATCCGGTAAATGTTGAGCTTACATGATTTGATAATTGCGCAATCGGTCCAGGTTTTCTCTGTGTGTACGTGATTTGAAACAACTCCTTCACGCGTGCAAGAAATTTTCTCTGGCTTTGTTAGTTCGTTCGTTCTGTTCGCCATCGTTTCGAGCCGCACGCCAGCCGGCTTCATGTTTACCACTGCTTACTTTCTCTCTTTAACCTAAAGTTTCTCAACCTTTTCCGCGCCAGCGCCCCCTACGTCCCCTCGCTGATATTCGCCCGGCATAACTCTTCCGCTCCTTCGTCTGACACGAGCGAATAGAGATACCCCAGCAGACGGTTTACGTCCATTCGTGTCTGCTTTTACGGCCTTACCAGTGCTTTCCGCGCTCACAAAGAACAGCAGAAATGGAAAAGGACCAGCGATAGCTGAAAACTTTATTTCTAAATGAATATGGCGCTAATTAATGGGAAGGCTGACTTTGTCGCAATGAAACTAATTTGTCCACATTTGGTTGCATGCTAGTAAGCTGCGACCTCAAATCCCCACGCTTCGTTATTTGTAGCCTGTTTCGGTTTTTCCTCAAAACATCAGTGACCACACTAAATCCTCTTTCAGCCAAATAGGATGACGGAAAGGCGACGAGTAACTGTCTGACAACAGCCCATAGACCAGGATACAAATCTGGAATAATCGGCTGCAGCCAGAACACTTGGTATCCATTCTTACATTTTATCTTCAGCTCCTCGTTCGTTTGCAGTTCTATTAATTCTTGTAAATTGAATTCGGCATTTTCTGCTGCTGAAAATGGATTCAACACCCGATCAGAGATTTCCATACCGATAATATCTTCAAACCTTTCTGAGAAGTCCCTGTGCAGTAGCTCCAAAGTGATGGCAATATTCTTCAACGTCTTTATCATGAATTTTCTGCCTTCTTTCCACTTCACAAAGATTTGGAAACTGAGAAAATTCTGCACATGCAAAATTGCGCTTGAATAATAGCAACTTCGAATGAAACGCGCATACGACAGTTTTCGTCCCTATCAAATTGAGATCATCTCCTTGCAAGAGCAAGTTCATTTCATTGAACTTAGAATACAAATCACATAAGTACGCGATGTCAGACTGAAACTTTTTCAAGTTCTCACCCAGCGAAACGTCATGCTCCTCGAAGAATTCAAAGAACGCTTCAAAAAGGCTATAAGAACGTGACAGACAGTCGCCCTTCGACAACCAGCGCACTTCAGTATGCAACAAAAGGCGGTTGTTTTCTTTATCATTTTGCTGGCGCAATTGGCGAAAAACAGCCTGTCATTCAAAGATTTACTTTTTATTTTGTTAGTCGCTGTAATCACCTACTCCAGTGAACAGCTCAGTCGAGCACTCAGGTGTTTCGCGACCAAGCGTAGTCGATGGATAACACAGTGAATAGCCAATATATCTGGAGCAACCTGCTTCAGGTAAGCGATGAAGCCACCATGGCTGCTCGGCATTGATGGAGCTCCGTCGGTAGGTAGCAACCGACGTTATATTCGTAAGAGGTGTACCTTTTTAACGTTTATACAACACGAAGGTATATCTTTTTCTACAAAAAAGTCTTTCAAAATAACGAAAGTCCACTCGCCTTTGTCCGTCACCAGCTCTCTAGCGAATAACAGCTCCCGTACGAATTTCTCTTCTTTTATAAATCGAACATATGCTAGAAGCACGACCTCATTCCCTGGCAAAGTTGATTCATTGAGCTGCAAGGAAAATTGCGCTTTCCTCAGGATGTTGCTTAACGCGTCTTCCACGTCTTTGGGCATTTCGTCAATGCGACGTTGCACCATATCGTTGCTTAACGGAAGTCTTTTAGTTACATCAGCCGATGGTCTATGCAAGACAGTATTCAGAACTTCGCTTACAGCTGGGAGCAATAGTTCTTCGCCAGTTGTATGTGCCTTCCCTGATTTTGCGATCAACAGTGAAATGTTATAAGATGCACGTAATTCATAATCTTCTACTCTCAATGTGGACGAAAGCATATTTGGTAACTGTTGCTTACTTAACCTGTCTCGAAGTGATTGAAAATATATCTTTATCGGCTTTATCAGGATGCATTTTTTAATATGATCTGTCAATCTCGATGGCTTCATTGACTCATTGCTTAGCAGTTTCGCTCAGATTAGACACATTGGTAACCTCCTGTCCGCAGGTGAAGGAATAAAACCATATTTCAAATATTCTATGCTGTACTGCCTACACTTTTTCTCAGCTTCTGCCATCTTTCAATCTACAAAATATAATTTCTACTAAATGAGGATTGAAAACTTGCAGTCTCCTCCAAGCTGGTGTACCTATCGTAACAATTTACCAAGCACTATTGGAACAAGTTGATTTCTCAAAATGCCCGCGTTCATCTTTCACTCTCCGACTTTCACTATCCCTTTCATTTTTACAATTTCAAGGAACTAATATTAACAAGCAGCTTAACTGTCCTCTGTAAGGTGCTACTCGGTTCAGATAAAATAGCTCACCCACGCAAAATGAGTCCGCACGTACTGGTGTAACTACCAAGCTCAAGTCTGATAGAAGCTCACTGTCAGCGAAAAAGAGAATTCGACCAACGATAGTTCTAGCAGCGCAAAAGAACAAATAACATACAATGAAAATTCAAACAGGAATTGAGACGCCTGTCAGCATGGACACGAAGCTGACCAACAGGAATCATCTGGAATTGATTCTCGCTGGAAGGCAGATTAGCAATGTGCACGATTCGCATTCATCGTGAGTCACCCATAGAATTAGCTGGTACGCCGTTGAGGCAAAGCCTCCTGCAACTACTGTCAGAGGCAGCTGCCGGCAGTGTCCCATTCGTCTGGAGGCACAGTTCAGACAGGCGATCTGCATACGCAATCAGCCTTCGGGACGCCGAGTGGTGCCGGGGGAATTATTCCAGCTGCCGGGAGAACTTTTTCTCTCCTATTCGTCTGCATTCTGCGTTACGACGACCACTTGAGCGGCGTCCAAAGAGAACTTTCGCTTGCTTCTTTCTCAGCAGCGCATTAGATCTCCTAGCGCCCCCTCAGCCTTCCAGCGCTCCGTTGAAATCTTCCACGGCCCCCAGGGGGCGCTAGCGCCCCCTTGAGAAACACTGACTTAGGTGAAGGCAGAGCATGATTGCCGGCATGCTTTTTTCTCGGCCGTCCAGTTCTACCCTTACCTAAGCTGAAGCCAAAGCATGAGTGTTATGCCTAGCCCATAGGTTCTCAAAGTTGGCGATATCGCCCCCGGGGGGCAGTGTGAGGGCGCAAGGGGGCGATGGGAACCCTGTGCGGGGGCGTCAGGAATCGCCTAAGATGAGCTCTGGCAGAATTATCCCAAGCGCAAGAGCGTTATCGGATAAACTAGCACAAGAGCGCTGACCGTTCACATAGGCGGCAGCATACTTCTACATCTTGTCATTGCTGTTCACTGTTAAAAACAGGAACTGATGCTGAAGCAAAGCGCTGTTGGTCTCAGATTAGTTGAATTAGCTTGCAGATTACCAAGGTCTTATTCCGAAGATTTCATTCCTTATAAGCCCAAACTTGTTACTCTGAATTGCTGTTTTTGTTGTTGTTGTTGTTGCTGTTTAGTCGTGACTGGCTTTTCATGATCCCTTCAGTATGTTCCATGGGATTTTCATGGCAGAATTACTGGAGTTGGTTGCCATTTCCATCTCCAGTGGACCACGTTTAGTCAGAACTCTTCGCCAATGACCTGTCCGTCCTGAGTAACTCTGCACGGCATAGCTCGCGGTTCCCTTGAGTTTTTTAAGCCTCTCCGCCGCGGCAAGGCAATGGTCCATGGGTCCATTGTGAAATCTCGGACGTCCAAAATCCTGGAAGCCGAAATCCCGAATAGGTCGAAAATGCACTGAAAAGTATGGCCTTGTGGCAGTTCTGCGTTGGCATCTGTTAGATAAGGAATGTACTTGAGTAGAGGCGTTATTATTATACTGGTCTTGTTTTTTAGATCACTAATTTCGAAGCACTGTTAGTCGATTTCTTTTTTTCCACATTTACAGAATTCCCCTTGATGCTTTTGACAAATGTGCAATGACTTTATTGGAAAGCTACACTTTACAGTGTATTGTCGACCTATTCAGGATTTCGACCTGTCGGGACTTTGACCTCTCCGGGATTTCGAGGGATTTCGACCTTTCAGGATTTTGGCCCATCTGGGATTTCGACTGTCGGGATTTTGACCCTAACCAGAACTTCCAATGTTATATAAAGTAAAACGATAAGAAAATTTTCATCGATTATTTCAGACCTCACATCTATGAAGCTACGGCATACATGTTTTATTTATAAGTGCAGTGTGAAATGCTTTATCCAGAATGCTCCAAAATCTGGAACATTTTTCAGCGTCGATATGACGTCACGTGTGTTCCCTACGTGAGTTCTTAATGATGATCCTGTTGGAAAACAAAGCCAGCGCCGGTGAACGCGACGCAAGGACCGCAGCCGCTTTTGTTGAATCCTGAAAGCTGCGCCATAATTTTCACTTTAATAATAAAAAACAGCTTTAACGTGATTTTGTCACGAAGTTTATATAATCAAAGAAAACTTCTAGAATGAGCCCCGTTGTTGTTAACGAGACAGGGGACTCTGAACGAAGCAGCTGGAAAATCGTCAACCATAATACATCCTCATACCCAGAGAACCCACTTTCAATTAATAAAAACTACTAAATTGTTAAGGCATTGCCCAAAATTATCTTCATGGTATGTGTGTAGAATGCATACGAGCCATTAAATGAAATTTGAGTTTGCACTTGAGTCTCAACCCATATATATGTAATATTGCATTTTGGAATACGAAATCCGGAACGCGTCTGGTTCTGGGCATTCTGAATAATGGATTTCAGGCTATATTTGTAAAATAGTCGCCAAATAGCGAGTTGATGGAGCTTCATGTCAAAGAAACGGTTTAACTCTGTCGCAAGATGCGTAAAACAACTTTTGGAAATTATCCGCTGCCATCAGCAGTTTAAGGAAAAGGTCTAAGAAGGATAGGCCAAAGGGCCTTCGTATTACCTGCATCGACTTCACCTACTCAGCAGAACAAAGCTGTAAAGTACAAGATCATATAAAACCAGCAATTGTGTGCATGCATGTCTTTGCTGTTAAGCTATTTACCGTTTAAATCATACGGAAATTATAGCCACCGTTGATAAAAAACTCAATGAGAACAGTCGGACAAGACTTACCGGTAAGTCTTGTCCGACTGTTCTAATTGAGTTTTTTATCAACGGTGGCTATAATTTCCGTATGATTTAAACGGTAAATACTAAAAAAGCCCCGTTACGAAGCCTTAAGTAAATGCTCTTAAGCTAGACAAGCGTGCATCTCAACCGACCCAAGGAAGTTACTATCAATCTTCGACGCCCAGAGTTTGCATAATAAATTTAAGGCTAGCAGCTAATTGCTATCTCTAGGCAAAGGTTAACTTCAATTGAGATGTCAGAAATACAACCCCCTGCGCGGCTTACTGTGCATAGTTTAAACATCCGGCCGCTAAAAGAACTTGTTCATCATTATACCAACCAGATATGTTTCATAACTTAGTACGGAAGAACAACCCGTGAGAAACTCTTTTTCATTAATGATCGCGGAGCTTCGGGGGCGAGCCGAGCTGGATGATGAGCCATCCACGCTACATGTAGTGTCAAACGTGTGGCCACAATCTCGCGAAACGAAATAATTTAAAAGGAATGGGTAGGGGGTTACGGATTTAAAATTAAGGTATTTATGGGGAGTTTGTTGTCAGAACGTGGTGAGAATGAAGGAAGTTTAAATTAAACTGGATTGAAGAACGTGCATTAAAGATTTCACAGGTTCTAGAAACTAATTATCAATATGGAATGAAGAGGAACAAAGCAATAATAAACAAATTAACTAACATCGAAAATTTAAAACTTTTTCCTAATCTTCGTAACGGGGCAGTTATTTATTATTAACAATATATTTTTACGGATTGGTGTGCCACAGTTTCGAAAAATTGAATTAGAACGGTGGCATACTAATCCGTAAAAATATATTGTTAGTACAGGTAGTTCTCGCATAACGCGAGAGTTTGGTCACTTGAAGATCCTGGAAAATCTCGCGTTATACGAAATCGCGTTATAGGAGACGCGTAAAGTAGAGGGAAGTCACGATTTGGTTCAAAGCGTCAGAAAGTTTGTTTACTTGTAAACAACAACGGAGAAAAATCGTAAATAAAGCTGCGTTGAAAAAGAAATTATGCTGTATATGAGCTATTTATTCAACCGATAGGCACGCGAACGTACACGTCCTCTTTCACGCGACCTGAATAACACATGTTCTTTCCTTTTATGGCGATCATATATTAACAGGGTAAGTTTTATGATAGAGCTCTTCACAGCGGGTAGAGTTCAAAGTGGCTTTCAGGAGCGACATCCATGCATCTTTAGCTTATGAAAAGAGCTCTCAGTTCTAAAATAAATGACGTCATAGCTAGAAAAGAATGGAGGTCCATTGGACTCATTCTTTTATCTTACTATCCTTAGCTACGGGCCAACTGCGGTCCTATTAGGCGTAGAAGGCAGCTCCTCGTCGTCCGCACATTGTCTCTTAGTCCCAGTAAAATAGAACTCAGCGTTCTTTTGTTTCGCACATGTTCTTTCGTACAGCAGTTGTTTATATGGCTCCAAGCTGCCTCGGACACCTCTTCTTGCTGTCCTGCCGCGTTCTGCATTACAATCACTGACTTCAAGCCATTGTAACCGCTGCTCGGTAGTTTCTAGAGAAGCATGTGATAGCTCAGCAGTGGTCAGCTGCTGCGCAGGAGCTTCCTGATATTCATCATCATCTGCTTTTTCTCTTCCTTCTGCTTCCCTGTAGCTCATCGGTGATCAGCTTATCCACTTGATAATTCAAAATGTGCGAATATAGGTTGTCCTCGTACGGACGTCATATTCATAATAAATTACAATCACGGTTTTTGGTCCGTTAAAAGAGACCTAAAACCGTGATTGTAATTTATTATAATTCAAAATGTCTTTAACATCCTGTTATTGCAGTTCTTCAAAGCCTAGCCAGCTGAACTCAGCTTTCAGTAATTTCCCACACTTGACCATACGGCACAAGGTCTTTAAAATCACAGATCAGATCTGGGATAAGTTTCCGCCAAACAGGATGCATGCATTGTTTCGATACGTCATTCCAGGTTTCTACGATGTTGTTAACATGGCCATTCTGAGGTTATAGCTTCTGATATGAATCATAAACTTTTGTCACAGTAGAATGACCGCTTCGCTTGTATGTGACTTAAGAACGCACATAATATCCAAACGTGGTCAGTGTTCGCTCCTATTGGATGAAAACATAGGGGGACTTTGCCATACGCCCACGCTTTTCAGCCGGTAAAATCGCGTATGAGCGAAAAACGCGTTATATGAGAACTACCTATAATAAACAACTGCCCCGTGACGAAGATGAGGAAGAAGATTCAAACAATCTACAGTGCCTACGGAGCACTTAGGGACCCGTAGCGTCCTTAGGAATAGACAGTAGGTTAATTTCTTTTCTTCGTCTTTTCGTTTCTGTGATCATTCAACCCTCCTTTTTCCTATCAGTATACATCTTCCCCCTTTTATTAAGTTTAATTCTTGAAAATGAAAGACCTTGTAACGGCATTTTGAAATTCCATATGTTTATTTGTTACGGAAAAGGTACAAACCGCTTATTGTATACTTACACACAATTGTAAATCTTCGGAGCTTTTGGAGCCTAGCGCGCTCCGTTTTCAACGATGACAAATATGGACAGGCACACGGCGGCGCCCGGTTCGCGATCGCTCGTCAGTTCTAATTTAGTTTTTGAAAACGATGGCACATTAATTCGTAAAAATATATTGTTAACATTGAAAATGAATAAATAAATACATTTTTAATGTTCCCTCCTGATAGCCCATCTTTTAGCGCGCTCCTTATTTACTTTGGCATTTGTTTAAATTTATTTATTTATTTTTAATCTTACTTAATTTGTTTATTACTGCTTTGTCCATTTTCGTCCCATATTGGCAGTTAATTACTAAGACCTGTGAAGTCTTTAATACACGTTTTCAGTCTAGTTAAATTTAATATTCTTTCCGTCTCGCCACACTTGGACAATAAGCTCCCAAAAAGCACCGTAATTCTAACCATATCAATCCCCCACTCCCTGCAAAAAATTTCGTTTCAGCAGATCATGACCACAAAAAACATCTGTCAGTACGTGCAGCACTGATGAAGGGACTCGGCTCGTACTGAAATCTCCGAAATCATTAATAAAAAATAGTTGCACACTATTTGTTCGTCCGTACTAAGTTGTGAAGTTCCACACACCCGCACAAAAGAGCTACATTTTCAATGTAACCAAATAAGCTAGCATTTAAATATAAAGCGTTCAACCATGCTTTGCGAATGAGTCAGTGAAATCTGCGTAGGCTATGAATCCAATATTTGTCTCGCTGATTCGAAAGCTATTGAAGAATGATAATGTCAATTTTCTCTTAATTGCAACATCTCAATATTCAATCAAATAACATGGCCGGCAGTATGAAGAAAGGCGCCTGACAAGGCTGTGGTAGGCAAATATCAGAAAGGACTTTCAGCGAATGCGTAAGTGCAACTGCTGTTAAAAACAGAGCCTCTCGTAACGGGTACATAGGTATGTCCTGAACATGTATACGTAGGTATGTCTTCTCGTAATGGGCTCATTTATGGAATTGAACCGTTTGTTAAAATGCGCTTTTAGTTCAGAGCTTTCGAGACTGTTCTTGTCCCGTTCTCAACGAATTAAAATATTGCGACCTATTGAAACTGATTAGGTAAACACGCCGACAGTGCGCAAGTTGACAAACTGGCAGCTTAACGAGGGGTTATGAAGGACACTGTGCAACATATGCATGAAAATATGCTTCCTGCGCCTTTACGTTCACTAGAGGCTTCCGTAGCAGTGCGGATGTGTGGTTGAGGGTACTTGCATTTAAATACAGAACGACTGTCTCATTTAAAATTGCGCACACAGCATTTTAGTAATGCACAGAGTGGTCGTAACCTACCAAATTATCTCGGCCAGTACATCATGCGTCTTGCAGTACCCGTCATTTACAGTACAATATAAAAAGTTGCGAAGCGAAACGTCATGGCAGTGTGTTTGGAAATTGTTCGCCACGTAAGCGCATGATGACTGCCGAAACAAAAGGAATTGTTGCTGACTCCATAGCAGATAAAGAGAAGCTCAACGCCTCTCTTAAAAATGTCTTAATCTGACCTTGCTAATGTGCAGCAGTCGGTCATGAAACTGACGACAAGAGTGTCGATTACCCACTTCCCAGCTTCACGTTCACAGGTGTACAGGTGTTGCTTGCTGAACTAAATTTGCTTGCGTTCTAAATTTAAATGTTATAACAGTTTCTCCTCCAACCATTTCTCCTTAATATGTCATGTTGACAGCAGTTAGCAAAACGTAAGCTCCCTTCGGGAAAGCTTGTTATATGCGATTTTGAGGTCAGTTTGGGAAGAACAGTGTCAATAACTCTTCTTGTTTCATAAATAAAGAGCTTAAAAACAGATGAAACGTAGAACACCTGTCGAAAGAACGACAGGCTGACGGGCGTGCACGAAGAACCAAATGAAGACGCAGAGAAAATTCATTCCAACATCAACGACCCAATCAGTTTACGCATCTAACTGACATGCAGCTAATACTGCTTTAAACAGCGAAAATGTTCTTTTGCTTTCTCACATCATCCAGAAAACAGATCATTTCTGCTGTCCATGAATTTCTACGCGTTAGTATTTGATTGAATCAAAACCTCTGCCACTATCTGCTTATCATGGTTTGACGGATTACAGAGGATTAACGGATTTGGATGTGCTGAAGATAGGAAGGTTATAGGTAAACCATGTTGTGGGCTGGGTCTTTTATCCTCGTTTTCGTAACGGCTATTAAGAAACTTGTGCCCACGCAAAACCACCTGAGATACTGCACTATGTTTTGGTTCCACTCCGGTGATGGAGTAATAGAAGTCCGTCGTGACATATGTTCCCCGTACATGGCGAGGAAGTCCTCAGTCAGCCAACAGTGAAACGATGGTTCGCGAAGTTTTCGCATGCGGAGTTTGACAGCTTGGATAAGCGACTGGACGTCCGTCACGTCTGGGTTTAGACGCACTGCACACTGAGCTTGAGAAGAACAGCGAACAAGCGGTACGCCAGTTAGCAACAGCTTTATCCTGCTCCCAGATTACTATAATTTATGGTTGGAATAGCTTCGTTGCGTCAGCGTGCTGGGGCAATACGTAAAACACGATATGACGCAAGCGAACGAGGACAGAAGGGTCAACTTCGTTACAGAACGAACCGTCGGACGTTTGCATGGCCCCACCATCTCATCATTGAAGATGAGTCTTGGGTTCTCTACCGTACTCCAAACCGGCCTCTGTCCCTCTCCTCTGGCTTTGCAAGGCCAGTTCAAGTTAGAGTATAGATCAGTGCTTCCCGACCTTTTGCACGCCATCGCCCCCCCGGGGATTGAAATGTTCCCTGTCCTCTGTTTTACGCCCTAACTTGGGCAGCTGAGAACTAGTGGCGTCGTTTCGGCAGCGCAGGTTGCAGAGCTGGCCCCTGTTTTCTATATCATAGTTCGTTTTCTTTCGGGCAGCGGGCCACGTTGGGATTACCCCGGCCGAAGAGCTATGGCCATGACCAGTACAGTAAAATGGGCTGCCGAAAAGCACGTGCCCAGTGATGGTAATGGCCTCCGCATGTTCGCCTTTGCTTACGGTTACGGGACTGAGTATTCTTCCAGAGTTTGCATTGCTCCTTCCACTGACGAATAGTTTTAAGAAAAACGCTCTTTGCGGACAGGCGCCTTTGCTCAGTTCCTTAAGCTGGCTGTTTCTAATACGCTGCCTTTTGTTTGCTCACGTGCAGGTCACGCTGATTCGCTGCAGTGGGTTGAGATACCGCCTTTTATTTCATTCATGCCAAATGAGTAACCGAATGAATTTTTGAGCTAAATGCTAATGACCACTTTGTGTCTGCCGAGACGAAAGTAAGTTTTGGACGTCCGGCTGCATGTTGGTAACACGCAGCCGCAGGTCGCGTGGGAAAAACTTTTATCTTCTAGCTCAGCGCAAAGGGCCGACCAACGATAACAGACAGATTTCCATAGTCAAACTACGTACAGGCGCCTGTGATTCACGTCGAAGTGACTTTTTCTGGCTAAAAAGAGTAATTGACGTACTGACGCGACATCCAAATTCGTCGGCCTTTTTCCTCTTCCTGTGCACCGGCGAAAGTAAACAGCAAGCTTCAGCTCGCGACTTTCTGTAGAACAGACCGCTATTGCATCAAGAGATCTTCTTGTTAAGCAAACTGCTACAGTCCCAGCTCTGCATTGCCCCTTCAGCTTGTCGTCGCCCACCGGACAAAACAAGTCGCGCCCCTCGGCAGCCCATCGCCCCTTTGGCTTCCACCGCCCTCCCCCGGAGACCGAAATTGCCCAATAGGGGGGCGATACCTCCCCTTTGGGAAACACTGGTATACATGAATACCCGAACAAGTTCATGCTTTGCATTTTGTCGATCGTATGCCCTATGGAGAGCACTGAGAAGTGCTTTCGGAAGGAAAGTCTGTTACGGCCGAAGAGTACGCTAATCAGCCAGCAAGAGCTGAAGGCAAACTCGATCAAGATTTCTACTGGAACGGCCAAGCTCTCTTCCAGCACGACAACGCGCGACCACGTGTCGCCGAGGTTATTTGCAGGTTTCTGAAAGCATTTGGTTGGAAGATAATCTGCCATCCAACAGACTCCTTGGATCTTACGCCTTTAGACTGTTGTCACCTCTCGTCTCTCAGGAACCATGTTGTTGGAAAACAGAGGCGACATAGAAAGGGTACCATCAGTCTTTTACCAGTTTCAGCCTACCTCAGTCTACAGGGATGATATCACTCATATGTAGGATAGATAGCAGAAAGTTATGCATAACAATGGTGAATAACCCCTTAAAGTTACGTAATTCCAAAATAAAGTTGCAAATTGTGGCAGAACTTATGATCCAAATCAGTACGTAGGTTCCCCACGTGAGGTTACATGTCGGATAATCTTAGCATCAGTAAAAGCTGCTTCGTTATGCTCTGTTGACACAACTCATAGCCGAAAGCAAACGGCAAGAAGCACTAGAAAACAGGCAACTGCTCTCATCCTGATTTTCAAATTTATCCACATTACCTTCTCACTTGTCAACCGTTATAACTACGGTGTACGCTTAGCACAAAAAACGTTTGCAACAACAGGCCAAGTGCTGCATTCAAAGAAATAGCAATAACTACAGCTAGGCTTTTCCTCTCACTCATTTATTTCAGCTTTCGCATTCAAGCAACCAACTACGGGAACTGCGCTTTAGGCTCATGGAAATCGTAAACTAAGATCACCTAAAGACTGAATAACGATGCAACAAGTTCAAAATATGAAAGGTCAAATTGGCGAAAAGTCAGCAGACGGAATGCAAGTTTGTCACGTTGAATCGTGCTGCCCTAACCGGTACTGACTGGCTGTCGAATGAATGACGAATGACAGCGGAAATTATAGCCCGTCGGTGAGCATTAAAGCGACACGGCACATCAGATAGGTCATTTGGTGGAAACGAGACCTCTTTTCTCCGTTGTATTCGTTCTGAACTTTTGCTCAAAGGAAAGTGACAAACACCTCATGTCTAACACGTGACGCTGAATGAGAATTCTTACATCCGGGCATGCTAGGTCACTCAGGCATCTTCCCCAGGCCTTGCTAGCGCATTCCAGAGTGCATAACAAAACTACTAGAGATGCAACCAACGTGATCTACACCGACGTCTTTCTGTTCGCAAGCAGTCCGCTTGTTGTGTGAGTACTAAGCGCGTTTGAGCAAAGAAAACTGATCAGTGGTGCTCTTCATGCTTAAAAATTTTTCTCATTGCCTCCATAGACGCTTCAGATGCGTCGGCAAACTGACTGTTCGAATTGCGGAAACTGCATTCTACATGCCTTCTGTGTTCGCTTAGCAGACAAGACTGCTACTTGTTTGACCGACTTCGTGAAGCTGCCGCAGATCGCTCTTTCTTGCGTTGGTTTGACAACTCGCTGATGCCATCATGTTTACATTGCTTAGTCAGCCAAAATGTTTTGCATACGCATTCTATCACTCCGTAAGAAACACCTTATCAGCGACGACAGGCGAACCAGCTTCGACGTGCGTCAGTAAAGACCTGGTAGAATTGATTGGCCAATATTGAAATGACTCACTACTGTTTCGAGAAATTTAGCTGTGCACTGTTTTAAGATGATCCTAACACAAACCGTGAGTCTGCCTGTGCTCCTCCAATTAACAGCTAAAATTGCTTACAAGCACATTGCTCACACTGTTTCGATAGGCGGCAAAAGTGCATGCATTTGGTGAAGCTAGCAGCAGCGTTGGTCGGTACTGACTCCAACTGACCTGACTGTCGCCGTAAGACAATGGAATGCATAGCAGTAACGTCTCAGCTATCACTGCGTTGCCTTTGGCAAACAGAAGTGATTCTGTTGACTAGAGAAAGAAACGCATCATCTTCACATCACCAATAATAACGAACAGGTTTTCCCTTTCTGATAGGCTGACCGTAAGCTGCTGCTTAGGGAACAGAAAGGCCAGTCCAGCTGGCCGGACCACTTTCTCATCCGAATATTTGAATTTTAATGTGTTGGTTATGGAAGAATCACAGAGAGAAAAGGCTCGACAGAAACAAATCACGCAACTATCGGTCTTAAGTAGGACTCAGCAACCGCTTCTGTAATCCTCCGCCTTGGCTGTGTGGTGGACTTGCTTCTGGTACGTTGAGTCTTGGCGCTGTTCTTAGCTTTGGTAACCTAGCTTTATGATGCACTTTATACACTCATACGGCTAGATAACCAAAGAAAAAGACAGCGCCTTTACGCAGGTAGAACCGTGCAACAGGATTAAGTCCGATACTTGATCCAAGAAAACGATGTTGAGAAAGTTAAAGCAGAAAACGACCGTCCATGAAGTATACCAGCAAACAGATACGCAACCAACTCCACACAAACACGCACAGACAATAATCAGCAACCGCCCAACAACCAAGCACTTCAACTGGCAATTCTGACTGTCCAATCAGCAATGAACGAGCGTACAGCTGCTCACAAAAGCGCCACCATCTTTCAGACCGGTTCTTTCCGGTGAATGGGCAAAGCAAACGTTTCCTTCCCAATGAAAGTTTTCGCGCTTCTTTGTGAGCTGCTCTTCCGACGATGTGTACGCGAGCAAGAAAAGGCGCCGATCAGCCTCAGGGCGCAAGTTAACGCCTACGCCTAAAGGACGTAACGTTGCTGTGTGCCAATGGCTGTCACAGCGCCGCTCCTATGTGAATATTTTGCAAATTACCAAGATAGATCGACGTTGTCAAACGAGCAAGGCGCGCCAATCGCACAACATGCATTAATGGGAAAGAGTTCAGCTGGTCTACAGAAGCTGTGAAAAATGCGACGTCATCGGACGTATGCTGAGCTGTTCGAGAGACGCCGTTGTCCCATGGGCACAAACTCTCATGTGTACTTCTACATCCAGCGTGCTTAGTTACATTCTGATGAGTCATACTCTGGGCAGGCAAGGCGAGAAGACGAAAACAATGATAAGGGTAATGAGCAACGAACTGGTTTAAAGAGAAGCGCACAACTGCTAGGAGTCGGCGTTTCGAAACTGGTTGCTACTCTGTGCCCTCGTTACTGCAACAACATTATCCATTGGAATTATTTTCTTGCAAGCACTTCGCTTGCTAAAATGGCACCGTCTTGGTCCCGCAAGAATTTGTGCAATGTTAACGACAAATGGACGGTGGTGATGGGTCCTACGGCGTAGACAGGCATGCCATAGGCGACTGCTGACCGATGTGTCACACTTATCTGTTTACTCAGTTTCAACTGCCTGTTTGCTTTGCGTTCTTATTGAACGTGCTTGGCTGGAACGGGAACGGCAATGCTAAACTATCATCTGACTGTCGTTTTGTATTACTTGCGTCTCGATTAGAAATTGCGAAACTTAGTACGGAGAAAGAACTTACCAGCTGTAGCTCTCGACGAAATCTTTAGAGAAAGCTGCAATGAAGAGAGTCCGTGAGAACTAGTAATGCACATTAGTTCAGCTGCTTGCCGTTTGCTCTTGATTGACCTAAGTACGAGGCGAAGGCGATTATAATATCTTGACATAGTGGTCTAAATCAAAAGCAGCGCTCACTTCTCTTCTGCGGCTCTTGGCTGTTGCATGTTTTGCGATTTGAGCAGCAGATGCTTGCGTTTGAAGTTGTTTCAGCAACAAAGCAAGTAGTGTCAGGAAGCAAACGTCCTGTGTTAACGGTGTTAGAGAAACTGATGAAGTACTCGTCAAATGGTCTGATATAAGCAGGGACTTGAAATATTTCGTCTCCTGTACTTGACGTACGTTCATTCAAGTATTATCTCCCATGGGCTGCATAAATTGAGCTATTGGCACGTTACTAGATTTATGGTGTCTGTCAACTTTCGCCATGACAACGTTGGTGGGCAAGCTTTCTGGAGAGCATTTTATCGCAGAATAGGTGCTCCTAAAAAAACTAGGAAGTCGGTTGAACCAAGGCTGAGCGCAGAGGGACTTACAGCCAGAAGCATCTCGTATGTATCATCACAATGAAAGTTTTCGAAAACTTATATCAGTCCTGGTTGATTATTGCCGTTTGTTACGTTCTCAACGGAAGCTCAGTTCTCCAGATGACGCATGATACAAGATGTATTGAAGGGATTACAACTCTTTGCCCAAGGACTGATCGTAACTGCATGCTTGTAGTTTTTCATGGTCCGAAAGAAAGTTTCGAAAGTTGTTAGTTACTTCCAATACGTTTATAGCGCGACATGACTTGCAGTGATGACTGCGTACTTCGTGAAATCGTTTCAGTTAATGGAGGAGACAGAGCGTCAGTTCTTCGATCCTCTGGCTGCTTTGTGGATCAAAAATTTACACTTAATGGTCGGTAGAAGAGATTTCAGTACCTGGCATTGGTAACATTGCTATTCGTCAGGCATGCATATCCTTGCTGGACTGATGTAAGACGTGAATGCTCGTCATACTGCTTGAACTTTTCGTTTGGTTCAGTGTTTCCCAAGCTCAGAGTTGCTATTGTTCCCTGAGCTTAATGGTATGCTCGACGCCTGACGATTTTGTCCAGACGAATGTCGGTGGCCTCTTTCCACCATGCGGGCGGGCAGAAATTCGGCAGGAAAAAAGACCGGTGGAGGTACCTGGCCGAGTAGCAACCTTTCCAGTGGCTTTCAGTGCGACGGGTAGGGGGCGACATCTCTGCCCTGCCGCCACCAGCGATCCGCGGCGCTTGTCGCCCCCTTGAGAATCACTGCATCGCCTTCTGCAAATTCCATTGCCTCCCTAAACACTCCATCGCTCCCCGAATCTCAAATCTTCCCCTGGTTAACACTGATCTAGCTGAATTAACTTCTGCGCTAGGCAGCTTTGAATGAGCAATAGGAAGGATTTGCTTGAACGCGGTGTGACGAATTTCTAAAGACATTTTCTGTTCTTTTATTCAAAGGCTCGGAAGAAACGGCTTTGTACGGACTGACTGAAGTGACATTTGTTCTTTGAAAATCGTTCAATCTCAACGAAGATAAAACACTACTTTTCAAGTATTCTCGTTTAGTAGCAGTTCGGTTGCACACGTACGCTACAGCACTATTCTTGTGCTTGTTAAACAAGTTCAACCTTTTAACAACAAGATGTCTGCTGTTTGTGAGGATCATGGAGTGTCTGTTGAAAACGACCCGCTAAATCTCAAATGTCATCGACCAGGCGCTGGGCTCAGGGCAGGTCAATGGAAAGAGATGGACGATAAATGTGTTTCGTAAAAAGTCATGTCTTTCTAACTTCCACGGCTATTACACAACAAATACTGTTTCTGCCCTTACGTGCAGTGCGAAAAACTTCTGTACGCCTATGAAGTCTTTCTGATCAACCGGGTTACGGGCAGAGTTGGGGAGATCGAATGCTGTATGGTCTTTTGTAAGCCGTGTGTCACCTTCAACAGAACTTAGATGAGTTTATTGGACGAACCGGCTCATGAGATGGTGATAGAAAAGTTTAACTTCATTCCGATCATGCGTAACACGAGAAATCATAAAGCTGAGGTACGTCTTTATTGAGTGCTTGAACACCTTCAGGGTATCTTTTGACACCAAACTTTCAAGGAAATCTTGGAAGTACGAGCGCAGCGCCAAAATGTTCGCAGCTGGAGATCACTATTTCTGTTGAGCAAACTCTTCATGATCCGCCTTGTGTTCAGAAGTGAGGACGAAGTAACGTATTATTGGTAGGCTAGAGGTCTTCAGCAAAGATAAAATATGAAAAATAACCTAATCAGCTATTCCTAAGGCGTCTCAATTCGACCTGTGAAGCCGAAAGAGTTAAATGTTGAACGTTTTGTAACGGGTACGTAACTGTTCATAATTGAAGTCGTGGTGAACCATTTAATGTGCTAAAACAAGTATTACGAAGCTTTCGAATCAGTCGCGATCCGCTGACTACAGATCATGACTTATCCGAAAGCTTCGTAATATTTACGTTACTACGCTAAACAGGTTTCATGATGTTGTATTCTACGACGTTGTTTTGTTAAGCGAGTGGAGTCGATGTGGCGAAGACTTTTTATTGCGAAGAAATCCACGTCGCTCTCAGAACTGACCTTGTTCCACGTCAGCGCGTTCATGCTGACAACGGAACAAAGTCGATTCTGAAAGCTACGTGATTTCTTCGTGACGAAAAGTATTCGTCCCATCTACTCCACTCGTTCAACTGGACAACACCGTGAAATATAACATCATGATATCCAACTTTTGCCACTAAGAAACTGCATCTTCGGACACACGAAACGAGTTTACACAGTAACCTCTGGTATGTAAAGCCGAAGGGCGAAGTCAAACTGTTCGGTCAGGGAACTGTAACTTGCAAGCACTATAGAAGTTAGGATCAGTTTATCTTACCGTCAGAAGATTCTTTCTTTTCCACTATGCAGACATTTTTGCAGAACCTTTGCAATGTGAAACAGTAAGAACTGATCAAGCTATGAAGACATTTTATAATACCGGATTGAGTAAGTGAATTTTTCGGGTTTCCTGGTGAGATCAGCACTTTCTTACTTTGTGTTTAAGCTTGCGTCTTTTTTGGAATTCAGCTACTGCCACATGATTCTCTCTTGTTTGGAGCTTAGTTTCTTTTTAGTAAGTGTCGTTTCAGATCCTGTAAGGCGCTTTTCTTGCTGTTAGTGGTATGCAGTGTCTATAATAAAGAAAGAACAGTTCCAACCAACGGCTGGACTAGCGACTGTGTTTAATAGGGTAAATCCAATTCAGGCGCTATTATTGCTGTGAAACCATCGGACTGAGTTGCTCCGTCATCCGCATCAGAACTTATCAAGCGCTTGATTCATAGTTATGAACACTGTATTAACAACTTGACTAAACCGTTTGAGGATAGCCCATTTTGCGTCTTTCCAAGAAGTTCCGTACAATGGGATTTAAGGTACTTTTCGTTCATAATATAGCCTTGAACAGTAGTATTATCATTTGCACGAAAAGCTATATGTTCAAAGTTGTACATGCATGGCTTTAAAACTTACTGGAACACTTCAGAAAATACGTTGATTACCCTTGTCATCAGCGTGGCTGCTCTGTCGGTTTCTTTTGAAACAAGATTTTCTGCACGCAATGGAGTGATAACGGCTTTTCCTGCAAATGAGATTTTGCCGCAGGCAGCATAGTTCAAGAAGCAGTGGTTCATGAGCTGCTGAGCTAGATGCTTCATGGAGGTAGAGGTGGTTTTCCTCATTGCCAGAAAGCAAACACTGACGAATAGTTATTGTCTGACTTGGAATTTAAACAGAATGAAGTGCTGGGAAAGTTTAAAAAGCGAGTAAATTTTTCATTGCCGAAAAATGACACGCAGTTGCTATTTACGAAGCATCGCATGCTGTTTTCTAGCCATCAGCCCCTTGATCAGAACCACTCGGTGCTTTGGAACTGGGTACAACTGTCAGTGGCAAAAGCAGCTATAAATGTTGCTACTTAGACAAACTGACAAGCTTCACGTCACGTAGGACCGTTCGCCTCACAGCAGCCACTTTGGTAGCACTTTGCCATCTGCTGCAAAGGGCAGTTTATTTTATCAAACTTTTATTGAACCTACCTGTGAGTGAAAGTAATCGAATCTGTAAATTGTTGACAGTCCTGCTGGTGGAATTGGTGTAAAGGTAGTTAATAGTGAATATTACACTAGCGTTTTTAAAGTTGCTGCAAAGCTAAACGGCAATTGCTATTTAGGTAGAATTACTCATAGTTTCTGCCACCCAAATAAATTTTGTTCACTTTCCTGTTTGTACAAGGGAAAGTTAGTTGACCAGTATATGTAAACTGATAGACGTGCTAGTATTCTATCACGGAACAAGGACGAATAGAATGATTTAGACTAATCGCTTTTAAAGAACACCACCGAGAATAATGGTATGCCGAGAATGTTAGACGGGATCTCAATCATCAAAGGTTAAAGGGTAACAGAGTTAACGGAACGGCAAGCATTTGGTTACGAATTCTTGTCCTCTGTTGTCAGACAGTTAGAACGATAAAGACCCAATTGGGACCGGTTTGAAGGCTAAGGTTCCGCAAGTGTGTGCAACAGATACGCCAACTGGACTCACTGTCCCGGTTATGCCACTCATCGCTTAGAAAGATGACACTTTTGATAAGCAGTCGGGATGGCTATTCACATGAGGATAGGTGACTTAATCGGTTAAATCGAGCAGTCAGTGCCATGGTGTTGGCTAGATAAGAGACTTGATTTATTATACAAGCAAAAGCAGCATTCTTTGCCTCATCAGTCGGCACGGCTGGAAAAGTGGTTTGATGTCGCCTCGTCACGGCGACGGGGAACTGGTGAAACCAGTTCGAACCACAGTGGT
This sequence comes from Trichuris suis, assembly GCA_000797535.1. Classification (NCBI taxonomy): domain Eukaryota; kingdom Metazoa; phylum Nematoda; class Enoplea; order Trichinellida; family Trichuridae; genus Trichuris; species Trichuris suis. The sequence goes on along the minus strand of KN538389.1, from coordinate 963,954 downwards.
CCTACAATGGCCCAGAAGAAACTTAACGAAGATGTGTGCACGACGCGCCTGCTTGAAAAGTTTTCCGTCAAACATGTTTTGTTAGAATGCACTGTGATCTCTCATGCCAGAAAATTACCGTATAGCTCTGCAGCGTAAGATTTGTTGGACAGGAAGAACTACAACCTCAATGAACTATGGTTTTAGTTGTCTAAGTTTTCACCTTCAGGTGTGTCGTAAAGTGTTAATGAAAACGCATTTTAGTCACGGGGCTGCTTCTATCTGGTTCACCTGTAAACTCAACGAAATAGCAGTCGTCAGTCCGTCGTTAAGATTTCCAAGAATTTCTCGTTAACATTGGTATTAATAATCCCATATTAATGAAATTCTTTTTAGCTACAGTGAATTTTACTATTAAAGCAGCATCCAGAAAATTCGACTCCTTTAAAAGTTCAACAGCGGAAACGTGTTCGCTGAAGTAAGCAATTATACAGAACTGTTTTGAAGATAAAGTCATGAGAACAAGTTGCGGCAGAGCTGATTTAAAGAAATGGTCAAGTCTTTCTACTCACCGATGGAATATACCTATCTAGTCTTTGGTTGTTGCTATTGCCTAAGTTTAAGGATTGATCTGTACTCTGTCAATGCCTAACCTGTTCTTTTCCCAGATTTATTAATATAATGAATTCAAATACTGGCCTAATTCGTGTTCGTTGGCCTGATGCCGAAAGCCTAAAAACAGACGCAGAACGACTAACCAGCAAGTGCTTCTTAGGCTGCCTTTCTGTCGCTAGAATAGCAGCTGCAGCCTACAGTGAACTGGCAGCAATCTTTTCTCTTTGAATTTTTCTTTTTTAAACATTAGTTTTTTGTCTCTAGCCCTTTAATACAAAAAAGTAGTCCCAGGGCAATGATAAAAGTAGATTTTAATAATCCAAATTTAATGAATTGATACAAGCGTGGTAGACATCGCGAAAGTGAATCGCCATGGTCATATCCTTCAAAGTTCAGCGGTTTCTTCCGTCTGATCATTGAAATTAAAAAAATACTGCCAAAATTTTCCTTGCTTGTTCAGTCCTGTATGCCATAAACGCGGAACTGGATGCAGTTATTATGCTCCATTATCATACCAAATTTCATTGTCAGATGTACGATATAAGCCTTGTTCAATATTCTTTTCCAGAGCGAGTTAATGACATTTACTCGTCACGAAAACGCGCAGCTTTCGGGAATCTGCTGTTCCCGTCGTCAGCATGTAAATAAGTGAGTGGCGTGTTAGTGCAGGCATTGAGGGAATCTCACAGTGATTTGGACGGAGTGGTTTCTTCCAAACTTCATTAATTGATACGGCTTGTTTTTTTTAATATCAGATGTCGCATGCAGTTCTTCATACATGGTATATGCACAGAGCTGGACGTCCAAAAGAACAAATAAATCTGTACTGGAAGAAATTAAACCAGGCTATTCGTTGGAAAGCGCAATGCTAAAGTCGAAGCTTGAGTATTTTGGCCACCTAATGAGGAGACGTATTCCCTCGAAAAGAGTCTGACGTTAGGAAAGCACGCAGGCAAAAGGAAAAGAGGCCAGCAGAAACTGAGATGGTGGACGGTATCACGGAGGCGACGAACCTGATCTTGAGCAGGCTTCAGGAGATCACCGAAGATAGGACGGCCTGGAAAACTATGGTCCATGAGATCACGAAGAGTCGGTCACGTCTGAACGACTAAACAACAATATGCATAGAATTGATCCGTTTCTTAAGAAAGTTCTATCATTCAGAACTTCCAGGACTGCTCGTGTCCAGTCGTTAGCGAATCAAAAAGACTTACCGTAAGAATGAAAGAAGTGGTAAGAGAATGCAAGAAGTAAGTTGTTATAGCTCAACCGCGTCTGTTTGAGGCCGCCCTTAGTGTGTGATATTGCTGCTGCTCTATTTTCCATGTTTGGTATTTTGAATGTTGTAATTTCTCGTTGACATTTTCCTCTTTTTCTTTCGTTCTGTTTTTATTTTATGTAATATCTTTTTCTTGGGCTGTTTTCTTACTACCACGTTACAATTTCTCGCCCATGACGTTGTTAATATGGGACTTAAGTAACCTATCGCAACACGTGATTTCTAACGTCATATGGCCATACGTGGCTAACCTCAACCCATTTATAACGACTGAAAATCATGTCGCGTCTAATTTAGAGCTTCTTTGATCTTCCTAACGTAAAAGTTCCTTTCCGACGAAAGATTCACGGCTGTAGGTTGCCAGAATTACTTTACGCGAGTGCAACAACTGAAGATGCCGACAACGCTTGTTCCGTTGCTTTAGCTGGTAGGTAATTGTGGAAGTCCGCGAGGTCAAAATCATTCTTTTGAACTGTTGTAACGAACAAAATATTGCATGTGCTTCTCGAATCGCTAAGCTAATGTTTTCCCTTTTTCTTGATATAAGATGCAGAACAGTCGCACTTAACTTCAGAACCAGTTCGGGGGGTTTTAATTACAGGGTTGTTCACCTTGTCATTCCTCATCAAAGTTTGCGAGAACCCCTAAAACATTTTAAAGCCTAACGCTCTTTTCTTAAGTCAGCGTAATAGGGTGGAACATGCCACAGAGCTTTCGGAGCTAACACACTCCGTCATCAGTGCTCGAATGACTGGTGCTGACGAAAAAATCAGTTTTATCAGAAAAAATTAGGTTAATCGGTTGTTGTTGTTGTTGTTGTGCATAACCGATTTCGCATAATTAGGTTAGTCCAAGTGTCGATGACCTCTGTTCCTTTGTCTCTGTTTATCACGACGTTATGCCTGATGTAAAGAGCTTCCTTAATTTTCCGTAAGTGGAAGTCTGGCTCGTTGGCGATAATGTTTGGGTGCAGTTAGCCATCGCACCGGGATGCGTGCTCCACTATTGCAGACGACTTGATTCCTTCATCCATCGTCTCATTTGGCTGGAGTTACCGTGGTCGCTGTCGTCTTCTTATTCCTAGTCCCTTTTGGTCGTTGAGGGCATTTTTGTAACGATTCAAGCAACTGAGATGTTGCTCACATCGGTGGTATAATGTGTTGCCTGTCTCCCCTATGTAGGAAGCGGAGCACCTGCACAGGATTTCGTAAATAACCCCTGGCTTTTCATTTGGGGCCAGTCTGATCTTATCATTCCTGACTGTCGTTGCTGAATTTGTTTCTATCCAACG
>KN538389.1:935607-954822 GCA_000797535.1 Trichuris suis | reverse complement strand
AGAAGAAGAAGAAGAAGAAGAAGAAGAAGAAGAAGAAGAAGAAGAAGAAGAAGAAGAAGAAGAAGAAGAAGAAGAAGAAGAAGAAGAAGAAGAAGAAAATGGAGGATGTGTATATACATATAAACACCTCTGTGAGCTGTAGGTGGTCGTGCAAGAGAGTATAACTGAACAGTTGGGGGTAAGGTTATTAGTTTAGTACATGCGGCGTTATGAGCATGAGGTTAATATGTGCCATCTACGGCCGTCCACTGGCAAGCGCTACCTATATTTTGGTGGATTAGTAGGTGCCATCTTTACATGCAGGTTAGGAGGTGACGTCGGGGGTCACTGCACAACGATTCGTAAGATCAAGCGACTGCACTGACAATGGATCTCACAGAAGCAGCGTTTTGAAATAAACTTGGAAACAAATGGTCTTACCCCCACGCTTAATTTTCTCTCCTCAAGCTCTGTAATAGGGCAGTATGAATAGTGGAAGAGTAGGTCTTGGCACATGTTCCTCTGGTTTGGCAGTGGCGCGTGTAATGGCAGAAGAAATCAGTGCCTTCGGGTAGCCATTGCTGAATTAAAGCTATTAATATTAATGTAATCAATAATATAGGATTCTCACTCTGCTTTCATAAATTACTAACGCATTTTTATGCCTTTAACATAATCGAAAATGAAAGACTTTGTAACGGCGTTTCGAAATTTCATGTTTATTTTGTTACGGACAGGGTACAAACCGTTTATTTTATACTTACACAATTGTGAATCTTTAGAGCTTTCGGATCCTGTCATGCTCAGTTTTCAACGATGTGTATGGGCGGTTGTTTCGTAATTATTACGAAACAATCGCCGATACATGTCGTTGAAAACGGAGCGCGCTTTAATAGTTAATTCTTCTTTAAGCTTTGTAACTTAAAACTGCCCACGCCTAAGTTACAGTTAGTCCACACAGCATTGCGGAGACTGGCGGCTTTGCCGAGATAGAGTTATTATGTCTGTCAAAAGGTGCTATTCACAACGGTGGCAAGCCTTACATTTCTTGAAAACAAATGTGTAGGTACACCGTTATGAAGTATCAAATTTGTAAATAATCTGAGATGCTGTTGTTCACGACTGCCAAAAGGTGACCACACAGTGACGTTGGATACATATACGTAATTGGAAACGAAGTTTAGGAGAACAAAAATTTTAAACTCCCTTTCAGGTTCCCAATGCTCGCTGGCTGTCTCACCCATTTACGCCTTTTTACCCGCTGTGCGACTCGAATTCCCTCGATCTCCGCTCAAGACGGGAAGAGTGGCCTGAAAGTTAAGGACAAAATTTACAACGGTCCAGGGTCATCAGAAGATCAAAAATGTTTCTGAAGACCGTTACAGAGCACCTATATTTGTTCTGAAGATATGACACTTCGTAACAGATGGTGTTTTACTCAAGGAAACAAACGATTTGTTACCCCGTTTGTATGCATGGTAGGTGTTTGTCTCGAAGCTTTCGGAACATTTCTGGTCCCGCCGTCAGCAAAAGATCGTAATGCTCAAGCCTTTGCTTTATGATCTTCCGCTGAAGATGGAACCAGAAATATTCCGAAAGCTTTGAGACAATCACCTATCATGCACACGAACGGGGCAATAAATCGTTCCTTTATTCAGACTGATTATTCAACATCTCATAGGTGATCTCACATTTCCATTGAGTTATCTATTCTTAATACTATTAATATTCACCATGACTTGTCCTTCTGAACTGTTAAAAAAGGCATGTGATATTCAGCGACACGGGTAGTTGTTTTTATGCCGTTATTGGTTCCAAACGATAATGCCGAAATGTTGCTGAACAGTGGATGTCGTTTAACGGGGACGTGTATTTTCATGCTATTCCCCAGCTACTACTTGTAGCCGTTGTCTTTTATTCTGTAATTAAACTACACAAGTGCCTTACTAACGAATGGCTGAGCAGATTGTTAGAGAAGGTATAGGACAAATTTTTCGTACGTTTTAGAACTGCTCTGGCAGTTCCGCTACGTACGGGAAAAAATTGTCCTGTATTTTCTAACGATTTGCTCATCCGTTCGCTGGTAGAGCAGTTGTGTAGTTTAATTACAGACAAATGAACAACGGGAAACTCCGTGACTGAAGAATATCATGAAAACGTCGAAATAGCATAAATAGCTTTGAAAACGTGGTTTTTTGGTATGGGGCAGTAGTAATTCACACAGAGTATAGAATTTTATTGTTACGGTATTGTCCCGTTATTTCAGTCAACAAAGTTTTGGTCTTCGAGCTTTCAGGTTGGGCTTTAACCCGCCTTCAGCGGATTCTTCCTGCCTATCCACTGAAGATGGGTTAAGGTCTAACCTGAAAGCTCCGGAGAGCAAAACCTTGTTGACTGAAATAATGAGACAGTACCGTAACAATAAAACTCTCTATACGCAGCATAAATAGAAGTTCATAGCTAGTTAAGTGTTACCTCTGGCACTCTTAAATAGTCCTTCACGTGTACGAAAATTCTGAGAAAAGAAAGCCCTGGACTATCGTTAAAATGGCAGAATAATTGCGCAGAATGAACTAGTTTCACTTTTGCAGAAAGTTGAACAATAGCTGCCCGAAATAAAGCTATGCTATAGGTTACATAATCAGAAGTTTTGAGTACTATTAACAGAAAAGCATTTTAGGCGCCCGTTCACTCAGAAGCTAACTATTAGCAGAAATGATTTCATGGGGAGACTGCGGGTTCGTTTGCAGCTGCAATTCTACGAATGTTTCATAGCTTTCAGGGATCATATGATATGTCTGTCTGTTACCCAATGAAAAGAAAGACTAAACATCATTCAAACCAGACGCTGAGCCTGAATGCAAATAATGGACCCGAAGAAGGTCACAGAAGACATGATCATAGCTACCATTGTCGTCAGCCGTTCTCCAAATGTTAGTCCAACCTAGTGGACACTTGCTTCAGATGGAGGCTTGAACAGTTGAAATCAGGCACTCAAGAACCTCCGTCGGAAAAAGAAATCAGAATTACTACACCCTCTTACACGAGCACTGAAGAAGCCGTCAAGAAGCTGCCAGGGAGGTTTGGTTTCAAAACGTGTCTCTCGAGCTGTAACAACATGGGAGCTATACAAAGATCAGACAGCGTAGAAACACCGGCTGACAGGAGACCAGGCGCTGTGCTGGCACCAACCGCGCCAGGTGATGCTTCCTATTATAGGGACAACGAACACGCGCGTCTCTCTCGGGTTCAGAGAACACAGTGGAAACCCATAGCAGATACAGGAGACCAGAAAAAAGAAAAATGAAGAAACGTCATAACAAGAGGACGATCACATAGACTACACCTTACCAAGACCATGAATGAAGTCCACATGGCATCAGCCGTAGAGAAGCATGCAATCAACTGCATAACCATATCAAATGAACTTAACCACCTCAACGTCTACCATGATGCCAACTATCGATGAAAGAAAATAAAGGGAGCATTTTACATCAGACACAATCTGAACATCAGTCGCGAAGGTTTCATGATGAGCAATGCGGGGCTTCTTATCAGCCATTTAAGAAAATACTTCGGCCAATGTCTACCATATAGATAATCAATAGGCTCCATGACTCGCTATTCTGGAACGATCTAACCTTTTGAGCATAGACGATTGCACCCGCAATGGAATTACTAAAGTTAAAATTCCTTCCTAATCTTTGAATGTTTTCACTCTGTGACAACTTTTAATCATACACGGTCAATTTGAACGAATATACGAAACAGTAGATTTCACCTCCAAAGCTATCAAATAAGAAATCGCGAATTAACCAATTCCACCGTTGGTCCATTCTCACGTCATAACCGTTCATCCACCCATTGGTAGAGCAGTTGTTTTGGTTTAAGTATAGAAACCCGCTAAAAAAGAATGAAGGGGAACAAGCCGTGAAAGACGTTAACATGGAAGGGGGAAGCAATGATAATGCAAATGTTGTGTGCTAACTTCTCGAGTGCACGAATTACGAGCCGAGTGCAAACTTAGCGATTTCAGCCTGCAGCTATCAGCGGTTGTCTTCTTGTCTGGGAAAATGTTGAAAGACATCTCGCTTTGAAAGGGAGAACACAAGTGAAATATACGCTACGAAAGGCAGCGGTAGTGAATAAAGACTTCGAAATTATGGTATAGAATAATTAACTAATCGTAGACATGACAGGTAAACATTATGAGTTTTAGAGCCCAGTGAACTTGTGATCTGCTGCATAACGTTTAATTTTAGAATACGTAAACAGCCATGTCACGTGAACATCACGAACTACATCGGAGAAGGCAACTAGACAACGGCAGCTCCGTAAAGACGAGGTGCAACCGAGTCGTCATCAGGGATACCCAGTTCTTCGTTTGTAAACTTTTCAAGTCGTGGTAAAGGCCATTCTGGCTCACCCTAGAAAAGCGAAATGCAAGACTTGCTATTATGTAGGTGGTTACTATAGGTCACTTTCATCGTAACAGGTTGATGTAGTTTCGCTCTCTTGAAGCGTATCTTCGTTGGCAGTGCTTCACATTAAGGAATAGGTGCCCAATATTTCCTAGGCATACTGTCGTTCCCCCAAAAAGTTCCGTAGAAAATAGGGTTCATCACAACGGATTGATGTCTTCAATTCTTCAAAGACATGGCCTGATTTCCGCTGAAGCCTGTAATTACAGAAAAAATGTTCCACCTGCTGGTGGTCGAACAGTTTATTAGCACAAAACAGTATTTCTTTCCTGTTAATAAACTGGTCGACCACCAGCAGGTACAGCATGTGTCCTGTGATTACAGGCTTACGGATCACCGTTGAAAAACGGAAATCAGACCGTGCTTGAAGAAATAAAAGTTCTGTAACGATAAGCAGTTGCGAACAGTGCTCTTTTCCTTAGTGACAATTGTTCTGTGAGCTGATCGATCACCAATTGTTGACAGAAAGACTGGGCATCTGCAATCACTACTATCAACGAGGCTTTACAGTTCAAACGAATTAAGTTGGGAAAGTAACGGTCCTACTCGATTGATAAAGCTTCGTGACTTTTTAGGGATAAACATCCCGGTTTAAATGCATGCTTGGGGCGGTCCAACTAGAGTCTAGTTCCGTCGTCGGCGAGACGGAAGAGGCGTTTACTAACTCGCTTAGAATTAGCCCGTTCGGAAAGCTTTGAAAGTTGGTTGCGTTCTGAATTATACCTAATGGTTGCTCATCCATTCGTTGGTAGAGCAGTTGTTTTATCTAACTGCAGATACTAACTGCATCACGAAAGACGGAAAAGCCGTGGAAAGGTACTCAACAAAATGAGAGCACTGCATCCCGTTAAGACGCACCCTGCCACATGCGACATATTAAGCAGTTTCCGAAAGGAGTGATGGAAGGCAGGGGCGACGGAATTTTTTCACGTGCACAACAGTGATTCCCTAGAGGGCGATAAACGTCAAGAGGACGCTGGTAGCGACCACGCATCGGCCCCCTGTCCACCGGGCAGAAGGTTGCTAATCGGCCAGGGACCTCTCCTGCCGCTCCAACTTTTCCTGCCAATTCTTCCTTTTGTTGGGGGACACCGTCGGCTAATCAGATCAGGGGCCGATGGCGACCCTGAGCTCGGGACACAATGCTTTAAAGGGAAGCCGGTTTATTGGCAAAGGCAAGTTGAAAAGCGAAGCTTTCGGGACTCATCTGTTCCCGCTGTCAAAACAACAGTTATCGGGACATAACGAACCACTGGAAAGACTACGAACGTGTTGACATAAACCTCATCTTTTGTATGAAATGGTTTATTCCCACTGGAGCAGTACCGCAATTAAGGAGCAGCAGGCTACTCACAAGTATGCACTTCTAAAGGGAACATGGACTACGTTAGTCAGAAAGCTCCGAGCTTAAATCCATGCGCAGTCAGTGCTTTTATTCTCATTGATAATTGACCCCGTATTTGTTCACTAAACATTCGCCCTCTAGGGACAGAGCACTTGCTACCAATGAGAAAAACCTGATTAATACGACAAATGAAACTACATCAGCCCGTTATCAAGTGACGAGCATATGAACATGGTAAGTTAATGCAAAAAAGGAGTACATTTCCAGAAGCACGGCACTTACGATAACTTCCATATAGTCATAATACAGTCGATAGAGCATGTAGCCCCAGAATAAACCGGAAATATAGTATTTAGTGACAAGGCGATCAAACTTGTGCGTTTCTCCTGTGTAACCCAATCGGTATGAATACCTAGGAAAGCAAGGTACGGTTAAGATTATGTTAGTCCCGTGAAAACGCCAGAAAATACCGGTATTTTTCTCCTTCCGTATGCCATTCGGTAGGTGGACTCCAAAACACCGGATCTTCTCGAGGTCCAGCATTGATCATGCCTTTAAATTCGGCAGCTCGTTTACAAAAACTGCGAGATGCAATTCTTGCGCAGAGGGGTAGCAGTTTCGTAACAACCATTTTGTGCGACAGAAAACCGCAAACAACGATAAAATCCTGCGAAAACTGCAACGAAAAAGTAAGCAGGTACGAAGTATACTTCATGCCGTCCATGTTTACTTCGCAGCATCGGCGTAGTTCATTCCAGTTAATCAAACCACGACCTACGTTTTCCATGCGTAAATCTTAATAAAAAATTTGTGTTTTTTGTGACTGCAAATACTAAACCCTGGTTTAAATAAAATATTATCTCTTGCGATATGCAGACAAAATGTTGGACACACATTAAGAATTTGATAACCATATTGCTAACTCAGCTTAAAATTAGAATCTGGCGCAAGTACGCTTGATTTTTTCGCTTGTTATGGTAAACTTGGAGTGAACTTTAATTAACGTGAATATCATTAAGGTACTGTAGTTTTCGGTTGTCGCACAAATTTAGGAGGAAACTTTGAACGTGACCCCGTCTTTTCGTTTTGAAGCGGAAAATTTCACGTCTAAGGTAATCGTGCAAATAACCTGGATCTGTGGTTACTTTTGGGGTTTTGCTGATGTTTATTTTTATCTTAATCTGTGTATTTCCTTTTTCCGCGTGTTTGTTTAATGTTTATATTTATGTAATTCATGTTTATTTAATTTAGTTTGGCCTGTTTTAAAGTTTTTAAATGGTTTAGCTATCTTTTGTCGTAAGGGCAGTGATTTACTTCAGTTTGAATATATTAGTACGTTACCTTTATTCTTAAGTGAATGTTGACGATTGTACGGCTTTTCGAGTTCATCGATGCCAGGAAAATGCATTAAAAACGCAAACCGATTTCGAAATTGAACTAGCTGCGTTCACAACGGAACTAGCTCGTTTCTAAAGCTTCGTTTTGTCCATTTTCTTTGTTACTGTTGCCAATAAAAATTGAATTTCGTGTTTTTGTCATCGATAAATTCGAACAAAGGTACAGCTTTACAATCGTCATCGTGAACAGCGCCCATGTTACCAAGCTGATCTTCCCTGAATGTCCAAGTAGCGTTTCCGTTTTAACGGTTGTAGTGGAGTTGTCGAAGTGGGAAGTATGAAGTGGTGTCGCTAAAACAGTGGCACCGACACGTGAGGTTATTTGCTGTTATAAACAGAGACAAGTTATTTTAAATATTAATATAATGGTACTATGGATTGTAACGAAGGAAATGTTCTTCAACATGACTGTGTATTTGAATTCTTGTTTATGCGTTTTTCTGTATTGCTCGTGAATGGACTTCTTCGATTAATTGACGCCTACGTATCGACTATTAATAGCCCGTTGTAATACATTATTTCTTTACGCGTCGTGAAGGTATTTATGTGCATTACTTCCCTTCGCAACATGCTGCAAATTTCCCGAGCAAATGTGCCGTCCTTGCTTTACGCTGGATTCAATGCTTTCATCGTTCGATTCCAACTCCACTTTGCGTCCTCAGAAGTTGTGACGCAAGAGGATAAATTCGTAGTGTCTGTGAAAACGTGGTTGGGTTCCATCGTTGCTTGACTGTTAATTTTATGAATTGAACGTATAGCGCGTTTATGTTTTTTAGTCTCTTCATTTTGTTATGCAAAGGTTGAAGTTTAAGTGTACGCTTTTCAGAACTGCGTCGGTTTCGGAAGTTTAGATTTGGCGACTCCAAAGCGTAAATGGGTGAAGTGCCTACCACGGATTGTGCGTTAACTGTCGGCAACTGCGAAAACGCTTGCAGCACTGAGTCGAAGTGGTCGAAGTTGTATGAGTAAGTAAACGACCTTGTGCTTATTACATTCTTGGTTTACACTGATTTTTGCTTCCATGTGACATGTTAACGCGTTGTGCGCTCATTTTTATATATTTGTTGCAATAGAAGCTTGTTGGCCTGAACAAGACTATTGGTAACGGGAGTACATGCTTTCACATTGGTAAATAGTTGCGGGTACACCTTTTGTTAAACAGTTTATCGAAAAGCGTTCTCCGAAGCCTTTGAGACCCATTTTGTCCCGTCTTCAGTGAATTAAGTATACACAGGTAGTTCTCGTATAACACGTGTTCGTATAGCACGTTTTCGCTCGCAGCGGATTTTGAGTTCGTAGCACTTTCTCACATGACGCGATTCTTTTTTCGCTCATACGTGATTTTGTCGGCTGGAAAGCGTGGGCATAAGGCAAAGGTTCGCCGTATCTTTCGTCCGGCGAGAGCGAACACAGTCTGCGCTGGTCTTATTCGCGTTCTTCGGTCACGTACAAGCGAAGCGGGGATTCTAACGTGGCAAAAGCGTTTGTGACTCATATCAGAAGCTATAACCTGAGAATGGCCATTAACAACATCGTAGAAGCCTTGAATGACGTATCAAAGCAATGCTTGCATCGTGTTTGGCGGAAACTTATCCAGGATCTGATCCGCAATTTTAAAGACTATGACCCTTCTGCTCAACTATGCGAAATTACTGAAAGCTTCATTCAGTTGCCAAACGGGCGGCTAGGCTTTGAAGAAGTGGAATATCCAGACGTTGAAGAAGTTTTGAATTGTCAGCCGGATGAACTGACCTCCGAGGAGCTGCAAGAACTTTCTGTTGCAGGGAAAGCAGAAGGAGGAGAAGAAGTAGATGATGATGAAAATCAGGAAGCTCCCGCGACAACTGATCACTGAGCTATCAGATGCTCTACAGACTACTGAGCAGTGGCTACAATGGCTCGGAGACAGTGATGTAATGCAGAACGCAGCAGGATAGCCACAAGAGGTATTTGAGCTAGCCTGGAGCCATATAAGCAACTGATGTACAAAAGAAGCTCGAATTCTATTTTGCTGCGATTAAGAAACATTGTGAGGACCTCGTCTAATAGGACCTCAGCGCCCGTAACTAAGGATAGTGAGATAAAAAAGTGAGTCCAATGGGACCTCCATTCTCTTCTAGGTACGAGGTCATTTATTTTGGAACTGAGAAGAGCTCTTTCCATAAGCAGAAGACGTAACCACGACCTCCTGAAAGCGACATTGAACTCTAACCGCGCGATAAAGAGTTACATATTAAAATTTTTAAGAGGATTCATACCTTTGCTTGTCTAACGGTTGAATAAACAGCGTAGATACAGTACAATTCTTTTTTAACGTGGCTTATTTACGACTCTTCTCCGTTGTTATTTACAAGTGAACAGTCGTTCTGACGCTTTTCCCCAAATCGCGATTTTCCTATATTTACGTGTCTCCTATTAGCGCGTTTGCATATAACGCGACGTTTTCCAGGATTTTTCAGGTAGCAACTCTCATGTTATACAAAGATTACCTGTAGTTAGCTTACTGGTAAAGATTGAAAAGCGCGATGTACATTATGTGCAACGTGTCAGTAAGAGTGACTTTTCACTGGCATAGAATTGCGGGTTAAAAATCTCTGTACATTTTGTGCAGCGTGAAGAAATCATTATAATACGTTTTCATTTTCATATTCCAAAAAGCCGTTAGAAGAGGATTAAGTTTCATTTTATGGGCTCTTTGCCATATGAAAACGACAATTTACATGCTGGTTACGAATAGCTCCGTGTTCAACATTGTAGTAAGCCTCAAAAGTGAAATTTTTTATAAAATACTTGATTGTGGGTCGAAGAAGATGCGTTGTCTGGTGATCGTTCACCAGTCAGTTTGTATTGTAAAAGAAAATCGGGATCTTTTCTATTTCATGCCCACCAGGCATACTCTAACTTTTCCTAAGCCTAAGCCTCACGAACTGTCGTCACAGTAGCTTGGCTTAGGCTTAGGCGAAGGCTTTGGAAAAGCTACAGTATGCCTGGTGGGCATGAAATAGGAAAGATCCGAAAATCGTAGCGGGCGTGGCTGCTTTCGCAATCGCTAGAGAAGCTATTTATATTGCTCAACGATTTTGTAACCGATTGAACTATTAGATTTGTGCATAAGTTCGTGGTGCTAAGCCTGGGCTTAGGAACTGACAAGATACACTACACCGTGTCTTCTGTTGATATTTATCCATGCGAAATCTTAATTTGTAAATTAGGAGCAGTAAGAGGCTAACAGTAGTGCACAACAATAAGACAAAGTGTAGTGACGTACTGCATTGTTGCAGGGAAATAATGCTGAAACAGGTTAAACGTAGTCTTAATCCAGAAAAGGATGAAAACGGAGTTTTCAGGACTAACTGGCTGCATCTTCAGCGCATGTTTCATTCCAGTATGAAACTTAATCCCGTGAAAAGAAGATCTATATTACTGTATATAATGAAATAAGGGAAATTTTGTCTGTACGTGTGTTCGCTGCCTTTACACGGTGACACGGGACTAATTGACATTTCTAAGGTATCGGCCCGTTGCAGCTGGTACCCGAGCGCAGCGAAGGTAGACGTTTTGCCGTATGTGAATCGATACGAGTAAATACTAGCGCGTTTGCGCGTTCACCCTGGCAAAGGCTGCGAGGTGAGCCAGAAGCAGAGGATATGGCTGTACGTGAGGCGGACCGCGGATTATCATCCCGTACTACGCTTCTCCTTTACTGACTTTCTGACGGTACACCGGAGGGACTGTCAAGACGTGGTAATGTCCATTGCTGGGGATCCCTCATAATTAAACTTTTTGGCTGAACTTTTCGAAAAGGTGTAATCAAAAACTGTCTTTCCTTTTATTGACATCTCATAACAGTTATCGGAGCGCTTGTATTCCTTCAGCGGTCATACAGGTGACTTTATCGTTGCGTTTCATAGGACAGTTGCATTCCATGAGTGCATCTTTTTGTATCCAAGCAGTTTGAAACATTTCGTCTAATTTCGGTAATCTCCACACTGCTATTTCTGCTTCAGTTTCTCTTTCTTCACTGCACAAGTTTTTATGAGTCCTTGTTTGCCAAAACGTCTCTCTGACTTTCAGTATGTTCTTTCTGTTCTGCAAACATGTCTCCACGTCCCCGTCTACTGGTACTGCCGCGTAAATGATTTTTCTAACCTGTCCTGTGATCCCTGGGAAGTCTTTGTTTTCACTGGCGACTTCATAACTTCTTTCAGCAAGCATCGATATGTTCCTGGTTTGCATTAATAAGACGCTGGAGCATCAGCTATTGTTGACGCTTTAGTACGGTTCTTCTAAATCTCAACCCGCTCCCGCCGCCCTTTTCTCCCATTGGTTTCACCAGCACTCCTTGCCTCCCCTGTTCGTCCAGTAGCTCGCATTCCTTCGCCTAACCTCAGTGATTCAGTTCCCTTAACCTCGTTCCTTCGGAACTTTCCGGAATAGACGGATGACATTACTCTTTCATGCCGAACCAATGTCCGATACAGACTTTTTGCGCTGCCAATTTACCCGGGTCTTTTACCCCGTCTTTCGAGTCGTTTCGCTCTGCCCGGAGTCTCATGACTCGCCGAATCCCCTTATGAATCGCCGGTTTGGCATCTGCAATTTTCTTCGGGAAGGTATCGATTTTTCTCTATACCATTTTCTCTATTGCACTATGTGTTAATATTAGGTTAGTGCAACTAAAGTTGCCCATCAGTGCAGTCAAACTTGTGCTTTTTTATGGTTATGCTTTAGTGCTTATATCTTAACTCATCATTAACCATATCCATCGGGTCAACGTCACTTTATTTATTGTGGTAATCATCATTAGAATTGAAGATCGGACGCTTCATTAGAATTAACGTAACTTTCCTAACGGTTCACTACAGGTTGAATACATTTTCGGTAATGATATTCAGCGCGAGACTATAAGAAATCTTGAAAGATGCTTTTGACTGCAGTCCCGTCGATCCACATTTTTTGCCCTAGAGGGACGTCGAGGTCTCAGAAAACGTAGTAATCGATATGCGGTAGGCCTGGCGATGTACCTGATTCATCAGTGGCTAACTTGAGCATGTCGCGCCGTGTCTGAAACGAAGGTTTTCTTACTTAAGGATCGGCCCGTTCTGATTGAACAACGCCGGTCACATTTTCTCACTTTGTTGCGCGCTTCTTCGAATTCACCGCAGTAAAAATCTGCCATGAAATGACTCATCCGGTTATCATGGGTGACGCTTTTGGCGCACCATCTACCGCGAACACGATCTTCTCCACGTGAAGATCTGGGGTTACTGGAATTTTTACAGGGGCCCTTCTTTCGAGCTACATTGCAGCAAGCAACACTCGTTATCATAGTTACCAGTTTTTGTCGCTTGTAAAAATGCGATTCACAAAAGCGTCTTCCCATTGACGAAACAAGTCTCAACGTACTACAAACCTTTTCAGTTTCCAGTCGCCAGTCAATTCGCGGCGATGCACGTCGACAATTGTTCATATCGATATTGTACAAATCTTTGAGACGTTTAATAGTAGCTTATTCTTCCAGTATACAGGTGAGCATCTTGTTTCAGAATTTGCATGGATCGGGCATCGTGTGTGAAGAAGTTAGTGCCGCAGGCAAAAGACGCTTACTTTCTACTAACGTCAGATTTTCTTACCCATGTTGGAAAGTAAATGGGTTTGCTTTGGCTTTCCTTTACTTTGACTTGTCATTGTAGATTGCGTGATGCATGCGAAACTCTCATGCTTGGTAGTCCAAACGAGTTGGGACGCAAGGCTGAAGAATTGATGTGGCGAAGATGTTATTACGAGCATATCCAAATGCTGCGTCAGCGCAAGAATGTACGCAGTATATTAACTTTCGTTTGCGTTATTGAAATTATTATCCAGGAACTTTGCACAGAAGCGTGGGAATTTGTGCAGGATCTTATAACTGCTGCGTGTGGGTATTACGTAACTTTGCTAGAAAAAGTCAAATGTCATGCATCCGATGAGCTGCGAAAATGCATAAGTGCAACACCTATTCATTTTCGGTGGTGTTCCCCAAATGTTAAGGTCGATAGTTTGGATACTTGGGTGTTGGATACAACTTATCGCGTGTACCTTTACTTGGGAGATCTAGGCAATGCTTTTTAAAGCTTTTAACCGTTTCTTAATTTCGTTATTACTCGCCATTTGCAGCTCGCTATAAGTGCGAATTTGAGGACACTGACCTCAAAACTGATTGTGCTGATGCAGAGCGGTACTATTATGAAGCTCTTAGCTTGAAACCCAAAAGTGGGATAACTTACAACCAGCTCGGTACTCTGTACATTGGCGTCAATTGCAACTTAGAGTCAGTATATTACTACTTCCGATGGTACATTTACTCGTTGCTGCTAGTTTGTTTTATGTTCTGTGTTTTCAGCATTTGTTCAGAGGAATCATTCAGCGGCTCTGAGAATAATTTGTTAGATCTGCTGCAGGAAAACGAATTATCTTATTACCGAGTTGAAAAGAAACAAAATGCTGAAGCTGGCGGCGTGTATGATGTTCAATGGTAATTTTGTTTCCTATTTTTAGCACTTTAGAGTAGGGATGTGGACTCCAAAGTTGTTCATTCTCTCTAGTTTGCGTTTGTTTCGATTCTTCTACGAAAAATCGTCGGCGTAAGTATTACGTTTGTTGTAATACAATGTTGTGATAATGCAATTCTTATTTTTAGGAACGAGAAGACTCTGATGAAGTATTGCGATGAAAATTTATGTCTGTTGCAAGCTTGCTTGAATATGTCTCTGATTGGTCGGCTCTCAGTATCTGGAAGTGTAGATTCCACTGGCAAAACCGTTGTTAAAGTATTCAGTTTGCTGGCGTTGCTATTGAAGTGGCTTGACAAAAATGGTAGAGTTGCGCTGGGGAAGAAGTTTATTTTGCTATTGCTGCTTTTGCTTTAGACAAGCCAAAAGTCGAGGCCATAAACCATTGGATGGGATCAGCGTTTTCTTTTTTGGTGGAACATTCAACAGAAGCGATTAACCGTTGTTTCGAGTCTCATAGGAAAGACGCTGTTTCACGTGCAGGTTCATAACTGTTTTGAAATCGTTTTCACCGTCAATGTCGTGACCTTTACAGCAGAAACGACGCTGTCTCAAACATCGCTTGACTCAAGTGCTAAAGCTTCGTCAGACCAAAAAGCGTGCGGCGCAGTTGATGGAAACAGTAAGTATTTGTGCAATCACGTGACAACGGTTGCGTAAATTAGCCATCGTTTATGGAGGGAATAGGCAGTTGAGCAATGTTTATGTGTTATTGGTCAAAGTTTGATTGAAGTTCATTCTACCATCTCGTTAACGTGAAGAAAAATGCCTTTTATATTTTCACTTTTCACCTGTGTGTATGTCCTGATACTTGACCGTAGTAATTTACAGAGGTGAATTACGAAAACAGGCTCCCCCAGGCTCCTCTTTAGCGGAAGCCGTACATTATTAAACACTGAATATCTTCAGTAGGTTTTCTCATGTTCTTACATTCACGTTTACACCTCATAGCGTTAAAAAGTTCAGTTGCTTCACTTACGCATGTAAACGTTTATCATTAGGTTACAGCGCCGGGTGCTTACTTTCACTGAGATAGTTTCGCTCGGAATTCGAATATTTCATTTTTGATTATAAGACAGTTGTTCTACTGTCTAGAACAGTGTTTCTCAAGCTCAGGGCCGCGAACTCCTCCCTGCGAGAGTTTTAGAGCGCTTGCGCCCCCCATTCTGATTGGCCAATTTCAAGCGCGCTGATTGGCCGGAGCGGTGGACTGGGCGGTAGTTGACTTCGAAAGTCGGGGGTGAGAATGTAAGTACACAAGTTTATTTAGGGAAAGCGGTTCCGTACAGCGTTGTTCCGGCGAGTGCTCATTGGCTGAAGTGGTGGAGCAGGGGGCGGAGTCCGCTTCTAAAGTCTGAATGCACGCATAGTGGCCATACAACTTTATTTTACGCAGTACGCACAATACCTGAGCCGCGGACCATACCTTAATATGTTTTTCAGTACGATGGCCCAGGTGGGGCATGTGCCCCCCAAGCGCCCCCTTGGTGATTTGCGCCCCCGGGGGGAGGGCACATGCCCCACCGTGAGAATCACTGGTCTAGAACATTGTTTCTCAAGCTCAGGGTCGACATCGCCCCCTTTCTGGGCTCAGAGCTTGCCACTGCTCCCTGCTTTGGTTGGTCAATTTTGCATGAGCTGATTGACCCGTGTTATCCCCAACCGGCGAAAACTTAGCGGGAAATGGTGAGACAGTAGGATCACTGCTGTCGGACGCAGTCCTCCCTCACTCCAACACCCCTCCCAGTTTTTCGCTGGCTGAGGTCAGTACCGGATCAATCAGCTCCTCCGAAATTGATCAACTGACCAGTCAAAGGAGGGGGTGATACTGCCCCCCGGCCCTGCCCTACAGTAGCCCTGAATAGCCAGCACCTTTGGCTATTTTCGCTCCCTTGGGAATCACTGCTGTAGAAATTCGTTGGAGTATCCCTAAGCCATCTGCCTGAACACATAGGGCGTCTTTAACGGCCGTATAGTTCTTCATGATGACGGTTACGAAAGGGGAACTATTTTTCGACGCACGACCTGATCCGCATTAATCGAGTCTGATGCCTGGATTATGACTGCCGCCAGTAGTTAATCTCCTTTGGTTCAGGTCAGGATGCATTATGTTATGCTGGCCACGTTTCGAAGGCTTGGCAAGTGGCAGTACCCTGGCAAGTGGTCGTGAATTCAGCAGACGGAGGAGAAACCGTCTTCATCACTCCGGATTGATTATACCAATCTAAAAGGATGCCATTTTGGTTGACTGACGCCCCAAGCTACGTTTTCCCGATTTCCATTGCGTATTGGGCAAACAGAAGCGTGCGCATTGTATGGCCTGTCTGGACTACGTCTTAATGTTCTCAAAATCCTTTGAGCAACACGAATTGCATTTTGGGTCTGTCCACTAGAAGCCATCAGAAAGAATGGGCTGCCCCTAAACCTTGCCGACTGCGTAGTGGCAGCACGCGAAGTTAAGTTCGGCCCAACAGGAAAGAATTGTTTAGAAGCTGTAAGAATCTTGTGTGACAATCGGTGAGAGAGGGCTGTCTGCAAGGCATGTGCGAAAAGTAGCGTAGGCGCTTCCGGAGTGCGGACTCCAATCTTTACGAGCAACCGAGGTCACGGTACCTCAAGGAAGATGAACATTGAGAATCATAGGCCGTTTTTTAACTGAAAGTCAGCTATGACAGTGCGAGAACTTGCAGAAGTGCTTGGTGTAAATCGGTCGACTGTTCGCCGCCGGCTGAGATGCTTGGATAAAGTGCAGAAGTTGAGGAAATCGGTATCAGATCATTTGACAGAATCTCAAATGGAGAAACGCGAGGAAGCTTGCCAAACTTCGTTGGATAAACAATGGAAGAAGATTGTTCTCATGGCAGATTGTTACGGGTAATGAAAAGTGGATTCTTTACAACAATCCAAAAAGGAGAAGATACTGGTAGATCCAAGGCAAGCGATCACATCGACGTCGAAGGTCAAAAACATCCACTGCAAAAACTGCTTCTCTGCGAGTTTTGGTACTAAGAAGGTATCTTTGGTACGAGTTGTTGCGACCCAGTCAGACGGCGGCTGCCTGTGTCCGTTGCGCGCAGCTTAAAAATTTCGTCCAACTTCTGCAATGTCTTCCTGCTGCGCGACTTCTTGTCGTTTCGGCGATTACAAATGCCCTTGAACAGCTGCGCTGAAAGGAGTTACCACATGGTCCGTACTCATCAGGCTTAACGCCTACGGATTACCACTCGTTCAGATCAATAGAGGACACGTTATCTGGACAGTGATTCAAGGAATTAGCGGTTTCGAAAATGACCGATTAAGTTCTTTGGATCAAAGCGAAGCAACTTATACCGATTTGGCATCCACGTACCGCCAGAAACGTTGACAGAAGATTGTTGAACGCAGTGGAAGCTATTTCACATAGGCAAAATAGGTGTAACTTTACGAGTATTTCAAATTGTCAAAAGTTCTGACGAGCTTATGCATCAGTCCAATAATTTGTTCACTACTTAAGGCGTTTTCCTCCTGGGGCGCTGAACGTGACGCGACGAAGCTCTTTAGTACTTCAAAAGATTTTCTGGCAAGCTGGACAAGGAATACAGCCGTTTCTGAAAGCTACACGAGTACTTTCACTGTAAATAAGGTGCCTTTGTGTCAACTTTACTTGCTTTACAGCAGTGGTGGGCAAAGAGGGCGATTTTGAAGTCCAGGGGCGTGATAAGCGCGAAGGGGGCGGTATCGCTCCCCTGAGTGACGGTGCTAAAAGGAGCAATATCGCCAGAGCACTGGAGCAATTTATGGAAAGTGGGGCTCCATGTGAAAATTTTCCGTGGGTTCCGCGCTTATCTTTTCACGACCGACTGGACACGTGCAGTGGTACAGTAGTTTCCAACGAAGCCAGTCGGTCATTCTGTCTTGCTATTTCCGATAATTCCAAGTAGCAAAGATTTTGCATGAAAGACCATCTGGAAGCGCTGTTGTTTTGCCTACATTGCTGCATTAATTGCTTCCTGTTCATTTCAGTTGTATAAATGCATTTACTTTCCTCCATTGCCCCAGAGTTTGAGTTCGTTCTCTCGTTCTTGAAGAAAGTTCTTGCTATCATCGTGCCACTCCAATGTTTTCTGTGGAAGTTGTTTTTGTTGACCTGTCGCTTTCCACAACTTAAGAAATCCTGAACAAATTCATAGATGGTGGCGCGATCGTTCGCGTACGTAGCAGAAACCTAAGAGGCTGCCTTTGTTCATGCGCTGTAAACTACCTTTTTACTCTATACTATCTTCTTCTATGCCCACGTTGTGTTTACATGCCCAGGGGGCGATGGCAGTCTCGAAGCTGGAAAAGGGGGCGATATCGGGCAGGGTCTTGCGCATCACTGCTTTACAGGATATGACAATAAAAGAGAGACAGAGACGGAATTAATATTCCTTGAGCCCTTGCATGCATTGTACATTATTAATTAACAAGGTATGGTTCTGCAGCCTTGGTCAAGATCCCTGAAGCTTTGTGTGAGCCAGCTACTGCAAATGCGTCACTAGAAGAAGCGTCTACGGTGTCTGATCAAGGTGGTAAGCCGTTTTGTGCTAACGGTTTCTTTCACCACGGAAATTGCAAAGTCGTTTTGAAAATCCCTATTTCCTGGTTAGTATTATAGAGCCAAACTTATCGTAATGCGTAATAAAGGCGGATTGCATTTTTAAAAAACAGTTTTATTCCCGGTAGAACGCACAAAAAGCAATGGATGGTCTCTCTTTTTGTGCGTTCTAACGGGAATTAAGCGCTTTTTACTGTTCTACCACAGCGAACTGTTATGAAGCTTAATGTCTTCGAAGACGGATTGGGTTTCTCTCTTAGAATGACTATGAAATTTACTCAGTTTGAGATGGCATTAATCTGAAATTTAATCGAATGAATGTCATTAATCGTCTTCGGTCGCAGGGAAGTTTGGACGTAGTTGTGATAGTTCTGTGCGTAGAAATCTTCTCGCTTCAGTTTTCTACCACGAAATATCAACATGAAAACTTGACGGGGCAGCATATTTTTATTTTTGTCCACCTATACGCTTGATCATCAACTTGTGAAACATAGCTGCGGTAAGCTCATCCGGAGTTTTGAATCAATTTGTGGTTCAATGTTCCACTGAACTTGAGGAAGCAAGTACGTTATTTCAATGACGTAAGTGCATTTTTATCAATGTAGATAATTAGTAACAATATACAGGTATCCCCCGCTTTACGAATGTTCGCTTTTACGAAGGAGCTGAATTTGTACCTATTCTCGCTTTACGAACGAACTGCGTAGGCGTTTCTTCACTTTTACGAAGAAAGGCGATAGAACGATAGCACGGCTTTTACAGTCCGTGCCGTTTTCTTGACGTGGTACAACGGCCAGCCAGTGTCCCCTTGCGCCAAGTCGTCAAGTATCCTGCTGCACTGCTGACAGACGAACGAACAGCGCTGGTAGGAAGTCCCTATAGCTTGACT
>KN538389.1:916025-930232 GCA_000797535.1 Trichuris suis | reverse complement strand
CTCATTAGTTTGATAATTCTTTTTCGTGTACCCTTTTTGGGATCTGTCACTCTGTCAAAGTGCTTAGTTTCTTTGCGTTCAACAGTAAATGATTTCACGACTACGTATTCGCATTGTGCCAGTGCATTAACTTCCTAGGAAGTTATCGTTGAAAGCTGATTGGCTGCTACACAAAAACACAAAAATTAATTGACCAATCAGAAAAGGGGGGCCTGGCACCTGAGAACACCTTCTAAGGGGGGCCCAGCGGAGAAAAGGTTGAGAATGGCTGTTCTAGGTGGTGCGCCGCCGGTGGAGCACGAAGTGTCCCTGAAAGATTGCGTTGACTTTCATATGGAGGCCTTCAGGAATTGCTCACCCGCCGGTAATGCCTCGTATTGGCAGAAAGAGTTGCAGTTGCAAACGCAGGTGCCCACGAATCAACTGGTCTTACCTATTCTACCAGATGAAGTTAAAGCTGCCATCTCAAAGATTCCGCGAAGGTCTGCAGCTGATCCTGACAATGTCACGGTGGGCAATGCGCGAGGTCTGAAGGAAGCTGAATTGCTTTTATTGCTCAACTTTGGGCTATTTTACCAAGATGTGCCAGCAACCTTTAAAATTTTCCGTACAGTTGTAATTCCTAAGAAGGGCCAAGTGAGAGGACCTGCCGATTACGATTGCATCTGTATTTTATCGACTTTTTAACAAAATTGTTGCCAACCGCTTATCAAGCATGGTTCAGCAGAATATCAGACAGAATGGTTTTACCAAAAAGGCTGACAGATGCGGTGAGAACATTTTCATGCTAAATGCTGCTCTTGCCCTCTCCTGCCGAGCACAGAGAGTTAAGTCTGGCAACATTGGATGTCGCTAAAGCTTTTGATACGGTCTCACATGACTCCATTCGCCGTGCGTTGGAGCGGCAATGAGTAAGACCAGAAGGTGTGCAATTGATAATGAACCTTCTCGCCAACTCATTTACCCGAATTGAACACTCCTCTGGGACATCAAGTTTAATCCCAATCAGAAGAGGCGTCAAGCAAGGCGATCCAATGTCTCCGTTGCTGTTTTCTTTGGTGATTGATGAACTGCTTGACGATTTGGCGCAGAATGGTGGTGGCTTCAAGTTTGCAAACGGTGTAAGGGTTAATTGCCCTTCGTTCGCCGATGACCTATCTCCTCCTGAGCGACAGTAGGGCAGGTCTACAGAGCAATCTGTTGCCGTCTTACCTATTCTTGACCGCTCGTAGCATGTTCTTACATGTGCAGAAATGCTGTTCGCTCAGGTTGTACAAAGTTCCGAAGTGCCGATGAGTTGCTCTTACAACGGAACCACAGTTTTATCTTGACCCGGCACAGCCCCATACACTTTTACCCGTTTTTACTGCGGCCTAGTTTTTCAAATACCTCGGAGTAGGGTTCATCCCATTTGGACGGCGGCGTAATCTGTTAGCTGGGGCGCAGGGGGTCCTACATCGCGCATGTAAGGCAGAATTGAAGCCGCAGCAGAAGATGGAATTTATGCGAACTCGCCTGTTGCCAAGACTACACGCTGACTGTGGGCAACCCACCCAGCCATATTGCGAGCGCCATTGACAAAATGGTACGACGAGCAGTGAAAAGAGTTCTTCACCTGTCTGTCAGCACATTATCGAATGATTTTATCCTTTTACCGAGGAAGAAAGGCGTACTTGGTTTTATTAGCTTGCAGGAAACGGCTGACCGAAGCACGATTCGATTACTCCTCGATATGAGCAGAAGTACAGATGAGACTGCCCGGTGTGCCTCTGAGCCCTGGTTTAACCAGCGGCGGCAAGGCGTGCTAACCTTTGATCAAACGGGGATTCGTGCAGCTAAAGCCGCCCAAGCTACTACCTGAGAAGCCAGGTTTCTGGCTACATATCAAGGAACGGGCTACAAGAAGTCATGTGATTGCCACAGTAACAGGTGGACTGCTGGCCGAAGAGATGACAGGACACGGCTTCATTGCCGCCGTCAAGGTACGGACCTCTCTGGTCCCCACGCGCTTGCAGATCCTTATGGGTCGAGCTGAATCGGGAGACCACATTCTATGCCGAAAGTGCGGCGCAGCGAGCGGTGCCCCTGAATCTCTGACCTACATCTCCCAGAACTGTGCCTTCACAGGCAGGCTCATAGTCCGGAGGCATAACGATATTATGGATAAGCTGATGCAGTCAGCTGATGCCTCCGGTTCCATGTTGTACATGAGCCCGTGATCCGGTTGGAAGAGGAAACCTTCAAACCGGATCTATTCCTGACCAACCAGGATATTCCTGTTGGGTCATAGATGTAGCCGTTCCTTGGGAGACAAACGACTCCGTCAATAGGCGGCACGTAGAAAAGTGCCGCGAGTATGAGCGCCTCAATCGTAACCAATGTTCTCTGTGACATCCAGTAAGTGAAAATGGAAAATAACGTCCAACAAGTGGCACTTTCAGTGTCACTAAAACCGTCAGGGACTTCAACGGCGATACATTAGCACAGTTTATACCGACAAAGCATATCAGTGTTCATTTGAAGTGTTTTAAAGATTGTGAAATCAACGGTGTCGGTTTTAAATTAATAGGAAACACTTTAAGGCTTAACTTGAAATAGTTTAGTGATGAGCAGTACAGAGGATCGATAGGGGAACTGTTGGAGGAATTGCGAATCTTCTGGGCGGTTTCAAGTAGTAAAATGGCAGCGCTGGAAGCTGAACTGCGGCAGCTGAAAGAAAGTCAGCAAACATTATTAAAAGATATAGCTGCCTTGAACGTAAACATCACTGTCCTGCTACAAACATTTCGTCCAAAGCCTTATCCTTATTGCAGGTAAAATTTCGTCAAGAATATGCTCATCTCCGTGAACTTCTGCTCGATGCAAGACTTCACCAAAACGTGAGTGCCATCGTGCTTCATCTATTTACTGATGTTCATCACAGATGCTATGATAAAAGTTATTTTACTTTTGAACTTAAAAGTCTAATCTCAGATCAGTTTCTTTGCAGTTAAACTAACTGAAAATGGGATGTCTTGTAACGGGCATATAGCTTTTCATTATGGAAGGTTACGATATGCTCTTTCTTATTGAAAAATCAAAGGAATAAAAAATTTACCTTGCAATTCAGTCCCAACCTATCACTCTGAACACAGGATCTGAAGGCACCGAAAGCTCTACGTTTTTTACTCCTTTGGTTATTCAATAAGAAAGGGCATACCGTAACCTTCTATAATCGAACTGACTGATCTATTGAAGAATTCGCTTTCTAGTGCGTTGAATACAAGGCAAGTTGCCTGTTCGAACAAGA
This sequence comes from Trichuris suis, assembly GCA_000797535.1. NCBI lineage: Eukaryota > Metazoa > Nematoda > Enoplea > Trichinellida > Trichuridae > Trichuris > Trichuris suis. The sequence continues at coordinate 926,943 of KN538389.1, read as the reverse complement.
GGCAGCCGAACTGTCTGGTCTTGAGCAGGAGCTTAGTGCGTTTGAAGGACAAATGCGTTACCAGTTGAATGACAATCTGAATGAATTTGAAGAATATATTGGAAAAATTTTAGAAAAGGTAATGACCCATAGGAATAGTGAAGTGAAAATGAGTCAGCATTACATCATTTCATTGTCATATTAGACGTAGATGAGTTTTCGGATATTGTCACTTAGTCGTCCCACGGTCCTACTGTACTCCCTGACGTCACTGAAAAGTGCAGTTTTCCTCTCCCTGGACATGACGTCGTTTGAATTCCTTTAGTTAGCCTGCTTCTCTTCTGCTAAGCGGGCAACTTTGCTTGCTGGGTTCGCATTTGCCAGGTGACAAGGTGAAAAGTGAAGGCTCCATGCTTGTGTTTAGGTCTTAGAGTTACATTTAGGTAGCATGGTTTGCTTTCCAGGTAGGGCTATTCCCCCGAAGGGTCCTTTACCTGTGAGTACGGAATACCACTGAGTGTCTTTTCTACGTTTTGGTTTATGCTTAGGCTGCTACGAGCAAGTAATCATTCGTGCAAGTGCCATTCCAGCAGATAACCTTTGGGCAAATGACCCTTCGAATACGTAGCTCTTCGGAACAGGATGGTAGAACTTCATAATAGATATATACCTTTATTTTACGGTTACCTCCCGTTTGTATGGAACAAAAAATGTTTTTATTATTCCGGAGCTTTCGGGTTCAGCCGCAACCTGTCTTCAGCGGACAACCAAACAGCTCTTCGGTAGAAAAGATCTACATAGAAACAATGGAACTCCAGTTCGTAATGTCTATCTGATTGGGGCAAAGAACCTAAAGATGGGAGGGTAGTTAATACAGTTTTATATGTGTAAGTAGAAATTTCGTTAAGCGGTTTCTGTGTTAGCGCGTTTGTCCTGAGAGCTCCGACCTTTTTGAAGGTAAATTAAAGGCTCTGGAACGCGTAACTCTTCGTAACGGATGATAGAGTCTCAAAATACAGTAAGACCCCCATATCGGCGGCTTCAGTATTCACGGTTTCTCTTTCCTCGCCCAGGCAATTTAATATTATGCAGTTCGCAGCTTGCCTAAGAAGTCAAACCGGTTCGTGGCATTTCTGCATATGCAAATCGAGCTAATCATTAAAAGTATTATTATTGATGAAATTATCATGGGTTTTCACCCTTTTTTACGACACCGCCTATATTCTTTGTTCAGGCAAGAACGGTTACTAGCGTTGCGCGATTCCTCATTGATAGAGGGCGACAAGCTAGTGACACCCTATGTTTCTCTATCAACGACTCACAGAGCTATTGCTGCACACTAAATATTTGGTAAATAGCTGCGCAACATTAGGAGCCCCATTCAAAGAAAGTTCTGAAATGGTGTGTCAGTTTCTTCATGTAGACTGATCCCCTGGCAGTTACGAGGCATCGAAGGACGGCCTAACTTGGAATGCTATGGCAGCCTGTGGATGTGACCCCCCCGACTCGATCAGTGGCCTGAACAGAGTAACACAGAGCACTCGAAGCCTCTGATTTTTCTTCTTTTTGCCCTCTAGTCTTAGAAAACCTTTTCAGAACCGTTCGCCGCCGATCTTGCAATTTTAAATTCAGCTCGTAGTCAGATTTGCATTTTCCGTCAATGAGATAGGAAGCTGAACTGGGGTTCGCCTGTACAGTGGCCTCGCGGCTTCGAATGCAAAAGCGACGACAATTAATAGCAGCAAATAGAAAATGTAGTAATTCCTGGAACTACCATGCGGCGGAGCCGTGAGAACCCAATGTGGCCTCGCTAAAGCTAGACGAAAATTCACCGGAAAAAGAACGAGATGGTTGCCGTCTTCTACCGCTGGAGCGGCCGGAGACGTCCACGAGCATCAGTTGTCTGTTGTCCCTAGGGGGCCGTACCGCGTCCTCCCCCAAGTGCTCCCATTTCATATGCAGCGCCTTCAGAATCTCTGATCACGCCTTGAGAATCACTGGTCTAGAGAAATGGTTTCTGGCCCATGCCAAATGCTCCACCGCCCCACGCAATCTTCCAGCGCTCCTTGAGAAACGTAGGGCTAGTAGATCTTTCAAGCTTTCATTAATCGCCGTTACTACTGCAACTTCTTTTATCGAACACAACAGAGAACGGACTTATTAATGGAACAGAATATATATGTACTCCGCTGAATCGTTCTGAGGAAGTACGCCTTCAAAAAAGCATTGCCTTTTCAGACTCACTCTGTGGATATTCTCATTAGTGAACTTGAAGATGCACGCAAGAGGACGGGATTCATATATCTTTTCAAGCGCTGTTGCTTCCGACTCTTCCTGTTTGTAATGCAAATATCAATCATGGGAATGATTTCAGCGTACCGTTTCATTGCGCCATTTATAGAGACGAAGTAAGCCAAATCAGGAACATATTTAAATTTTGGTAGTAAGCGTGTTGTAATTGTTAATAATGGAATAATATTAATACGATCGCCACGGGTTGTTGGTCCGCGTCCCGTTATGAAATTTTGAAGACGTACAAAAGCACGCGTATGGGATTCAGCATTTTCGTACTCTTTTGATTTCTCACTGATGCTTTTGATAATTGTTCAACAATTTTGTTGGAAGAATAGTATCTTCGTGCAGCAGAAAACCCACAGCAAAGAATTGGCTGAAGACTTTGCTACTATAAGCAATGGCAGGTGTGCACGGATGTTAGAAGAGTTTGATCTCAACTGCAAGAGATTTGCGAAAGTTAGCAGTCAGATCAAGATTATCTCGATTGCTACGGAGAAATGTATGAAGAAAAGGGTACAGATAAGAGTTGGTGCCTTTCTAAACCATTCTACGCCTGCGAGACTATCAGTTGCCAATGGAGTGGCACCACTGACTCAAGCAAGCAAAGAAGCTCACGCAGCCGTCACTGTAGCATTATTATCGTCTAGTAACTTTTGTTGAATACGCCGAACGCTGTTATGGATCACTTTACTCCTGTATGTGTATGTACATTAGTGGTCCCATATGTGGGGTTCTACTTTTTATCTCCAAAACAGAACTGCTGTATTATAGAGCAGGCTTGTATGAAACGATTTTCTTCAACCGAAGGAAAATTCAAGAGTACAACTTTGTTAAGAAAACCTGTACGAACCTTTGACGTTCAGTAGCTTCTAATCATCAGTATGATTTCGTTACGTTCTTCGTAGCCGTTTCTCCGTGGCGGTTCTCCGTAGCAGGACTGAAATCAGTTCCATACCATCCAGTTCAATTTTTACCTTACGCCTGACTCTAAACGAATACCTGAACCTAAGACGACACTGAACCAACGCGGGACCGGCGAACGGCTGCTGCGAAACCTCTGTGGTCCGGTTGAGCATTAAATGCGGTGATTATATGTCTCGACATTGCGATGGTTTCGATTTACGGTGGAGCGCTCAGAAAGAAATAGCATCCTAAGTCAGCGGCCCCTGTATGTATAAAACAAAGCATGCATAGCATTCTTTCGTGTTCTTTTAACGCATTTTCGCTCATACGCAATTTTAAAATCGCGTCACTTTCTCACATAACGCGATTCTGTTTTCGCTCATACGTGATTTTACCGGCTGAAAAGCGTGGGCATACGGCTATATCTCCCTTGTTTTCATCTGATGAGAGCAAACACAAGCCGCGCTTTGATATTATGCGCGTTCTTCAGCCACGCACAAGCAAAGCGGTGATTCTGCTATGACGAAGACGTTTACGATTCATATCAGAAGCTGTAACCTGAGAATGGCCATTAGTAACGTGTAGAAGCCTAGAATGACATATAAACAATGCTTGCATCATGTTTAGCGGAAACTTATCCTAGATCTGATCTGCGCTTTTAAAGACTTTTACCCTGTTTTCCTCTCTGAATCTCATCTCTCGAATGTACTGCTTCAGATTTCTAAACAAAAAATAGTCACTGGGGGGAGTGTGACTGATCCGAACAAACTCACATTCCTGGACTGGACCTTTGACCTGCGAGCAGGAGCTTTGTTTTGCAGAAGCACCACTTTTCGTGAGATCTTCCTTCGACGTTTTTCCTTGATTGCATCTCAAATCTAGAGAGTACATTTGCATAATATTCTGCCGTAATAGTGGGTGGCTCCACGGTCTATATAATTAATCAGAAGCATTCCTTCCGCATCGTAGAAGATCGACGCCAAAATCTCACTTAGGACTCAATTCAGGCCCGTAGCCGTCTTGTAGAATGAGCGTGCTTCCACTACATGCTTTGTTGCTGAGATCCAGAGTCGTAGTGGCTGAGCCACAGGGTTGCTGAGATCCACGGTCATAACCGGTTATCATGTGCTCATAAAGGCCTTCTGCTTTTTCAAGGAACTCTTAGCTCTCCTTCGAGTGCAGTAAACTAAATTTCCTCTCAAAAGGTGAAAGCGTTTGACCACCCAAAGTGCGCTGACCTTGGACAACCGTGTAGAATGTTTTTAACTGTGCTACGGGGAAGCTTACTCTGTGCCATAATATCTGCAGTCGACGTTTCCCTGCTCTGCAGAACCCTCTTTTCCACGGCTGTATCATTTTCGACTGAGGTGGCTTCAACCGCTCGATCAAACCTTGCCATTTTGTGCCCCCTGTATAAAGAAACCTCCGCCCAACAGATATAGACAAAACCCGCAGACTTTGATCTGCAGTTGTTTACTAATACTCACATGACTATCCCATTCTTTACTCATTTGACTTTACGTCGCCATTTCGTAATGACACTGAGGACAGGGTTAGGCGCATCGTGAAAACAATGTGTTTTCATCAAGGCTTTTACTTCGTCCACGGATCGGTTAAGTATTTATTATTCACTATAATCAAAAAACTTTTGCCTTATCCGTTTGTTCATATTCGCTCATTTGCCTTCTATGCATGTACTTCAGCAGTTAAAATGCATCTCCTTCATGAGCAGCAGCAATTTATGATTCATTATTGAACTTACTGTCTGTCGCAGGCGCGTGGCGTAGTAATATTAGTATCACAGAACACGTATGTTGTAATCTTACCCACGAATAAGATTAAGTAGACATTCAACATGAAATTCAAAATGGAAAAATGTGAGCGCTATATCCACTTGCGTCATGGCTTTCATGTACAGCAGTTTCTTTCTTCGCTGTCACGTATTACCACACTAATAGTAAAAATATTGGAAATCCAGGTTGCATAGGTTCTTCTTTATGTTGCTGTAAGAATCAGAACATATGTATTATTTTGGTATGCTTGCTAGTGAAAATTTCCATTTTTAGGGTTCGACAGGCAGCAACCATATTGGGAATATGCTGCTGTGTGTATTGGCATTTTAGTAAAGCAGGATGAAGGGAAAGCAAGATCACACGAAAATGTTTCATGACAGTTGGCCTTTAACCGCGCAAGCCTCTCTTTTTTTCCATTTAGCATCAGAGAAGAAACGCAGTTTAAGCGGCGGTTGTAAGGTGCACTTCGCATTATCATGATTGGAAAGCTGAATTACAACAGTGCGAGTTTACGCACTCGGTTACTTTCTGTGATCCACTGAAATTGTCCCTACTACTCCGTGCGCAGCTTGATTTTGGTATGCATACATATTAGGATGGCGTGAAAATGACTGCCGCTTTTGTTATTCCAAATCTTGATTCTGGTGGCTGTTAGTAATTTTTAAGCGGACATCAGTCGTGGAGAAAGAAAGAATACTACAGGACCGTCGTGAAACATCCATCACCCAGGCAATGATTTGATATCTATTTTTAGACGAACTGGTACGGAAATATGTTTACGTAATGCACTTCTTAAAGCACGAAATAAACTGCTCGCAAAAATAAACCACCATTTTACCAGGGAACCGTAAATGCGCAAGTCTGGTTCCAAAAAATTTCGAATCGGAGATGAGCATGCAGTACATGAGGAGGGTCGCAAGCGTGCTCCGACTGAAATAAACTGAGTGAACAGTGAACAGCAAACCAATGGCATAAATTGATAGAGCGAATTTTTTCGCAGCTTAAAATTTACAGATATACCTAATATTTTCGAAGAGGTTTTCAGTCATGGCTTTTTGGACGTCTGCAGACATCCACGATAATAACCGGAAAAAAGAGCCTTGACCAGGCCATTATGAAAATTCGGCATTCCTTTGCAAGACACTCAGTGTTCCGCGTATTATTGCGCTTCGACATATTATAATTGCGGTGTGTGTTCCTGTTAGCGTGTTTAATTGATCTGTCTGTCGACTGACCGGATCGAATAGTTCTCGCGTCAAAGCGTCGTGTACACTAGCTATTGCTTAACCGAAGGGTAAAAGGGGGCACCCAGATGACAGCGGACTCTGGAATGCGAAAAGAAGTTAGCTGTTCTTTGACCGGGCAGCGCCAAGAAGACAAGGATCCTCGAATGCGGAAACTACACATTTCTGTTACTTAACTGGAAGGTACAACGGCGGCGGCGAAACGTCTTGTACGCCAGGGCTTTGAAGATGTCCAGAAGTCTCAACCTGATAACCTATCTATCTAAGAGCTATAACAACTTTCTGCTAAAGGCGAGACTAAAGGAAGAGAAGAAGATGATAACAATGAAAATTACGAAGCTCTTCTGCAACAGCTGAGCACTGCAGTGATGTCAAATGCTTTAAAAACTACTGAACGGCATATACAGTGGCTTGACGACAATAATTGAAACGCAGAATGCAGTAAACAGACGACCGAACGAGCTTGCAAGTGTACAAACAGCTGCTGTACGAAAGAAGAGTTCAGGCAAAACAACACAGGTTGGACTAAAGAGGCGTTATAAGGAAATTGAAGTGTTGCCACCTATATGGACTGTGATAACGGTTTATCCATCGCTGAGCACAGAAGTATAAAAATAGTGAGACTAATGGAACTATTTTTTTCGAGGTAGGAAGTCAATCATCTTAGCACATTACTTATTATGCCTAATACTTCTTCAACGTCACGTAGCATGGACTTTACGTATGGCACAATGATAACAACGAGTCTGAACGTGTTCATTACAGAACTATCCATCATAGTAGACCTAAGTACTTAACGCAGGACACGGGCAAGGCATGCTTCTCTTTCTCTGAACACTTAGAAGATTGTTTTCTGTTCAGTCGCCCGGGGGATGTATTAGTAAGCACAATAAATACAATGTCCTACAGAGAGACTGATATTTGGTCATAAAACAAAGGGACAGACAAAGAGCAGATTGTGACAAACGAGTAACAGCATGTTTGACAAACATCGAGACCGACCTTTTCCTGGTTCGTGCTTTTCAGTTCCGGCAAATGCTTTACGCTCATCAGCAATAGACTTATTCTCAGGAAGAGCTCCCAGCAATGTTCAATTCTTCCGCTTTCATGCTGACAAAGAAGATGTGGAAGAGTGCGACTCAAAAAGAATGCTGTTTGAAAAGTACCCGTGATTTAGCCGCCAACAAGCGGACAACAGCGATCAAGCAAATTTCTATAACGGATTTTTTCAAATATGCGTAAATTGTTGGTATGATATTGGCGATAAAGTGTTGCATAACATAAACTCTTGTAGGATATCTTCCAAAAACAGAGCTGACAGAGAATAAACTCAAAATATATACAAAGAAACGACAGACCGATCAAATCGCTCTGATATCCGAATTTTCGATTATCCGAACTACCCGTTGCAACAATTATTTCGGATAATCGAGTTTCTGGTGTAGTTAACAATTTCCCCATTTCTTCTAATACTTTACGCCTTCTTACTGACGTTGCGACATCTGGGCTGGTTCCACGAATATAGCTCGGTTTAAAGTTTTTGGCTTTGCTTCTAATGGTCACGAAAAGTTGAATTTTATATCGTAGCTTTCAGGATATCACGTGTCTTCTCATTCCCTTCATAACGCTTCACTACTTGAAATTTCTCTTCAGTACATGTCGCATTTCGTTTGCGTTCACTGTTTGATACCTTTGAACTAGAACGTTTAGGCATTTTAAAGAATATAAAGGCAGTTTATAACTCAAGACGACTAACAAAAGTAAGCTATCAATGGGGTGACGGCATGAATCCTTTCAGGTGCATCGCGGATATATTGCAACCTGTTGGAAAAATATTAATGGTAGAGGCCACTGTCACGGAACTTGACGCTTTCTTTAGGAATGTTGCACGCACATAAGGGTAATCTCCTTACTTATTTGTGCTGTGCATATCCTGTCACTTCCTGCAAGGAAACGTGTTGTGGTTCCTTCTTAATCCGTAAACCGGCAGATGCTGGCCTTGGTACTATAACTTTTGCTGCACTGCCATTGCATGATCTTGCTTGCGCAGTTCGCGTAACAGCTTCCAACATCTCTAATACCTACGTTCACGGCCATGCTTTTGAGTCGGCAAAATCGCGTATGAGCAAAAACAGTATCACGTTACTGGAGAAACATTCGTTCATCCGTAAATCGAGCCTGAGCGAAAACGCGTTATAAAACAATTGCTATATTTATATTATGTTTGTATTCACGGGAACAGTAACATCAAACCCCAAAGAGCATAGAAACATTTTCTAGAATTAGTTTTGCCCTTTGGCCCGCTCGCGTTCTGCTGTCAACTCATCCACTTTCATGCTGAGAAAAGGGATGTTGTTCAACTTCTCCAGTTGTTCTTTGTGAAGCACAAGATCTGGGTTCTCTTCCAAAGCTTTCTGCAACTTCTTCGCTTCTCGCAGCTTTTTCTTAGCGTTCTTCAAAGCACGAGAAAAATTTCGCGCATCACCGCCATCATGCTTGGAGTCATCCTTAAGGTCCAATTGCATCTGCAGCAAATGGGCTAAAGAGGCTGTAGTTTCCCGTTCGGCAGGTTCTCGAAATGTGGGAAATTTCTTTTGATGTTCCTCTATCAAAATGGAATCCAATCCTACGGGGTACATTCTGCTGTCTCCTACATGGTTTTTCACTTTATATCTAGTGAAAAGAGTCCATTACATGCAGAACTTGTTCTTGGTGATTTCCATACCGAACCCTTTCTTCCGGAGGTACGTATCCTTCTCGAACCTTCTGGGGACGGCGCCAAGTGCCATTAGGCCTTTGTGTTGCCGGAATATACCAATTTCCGTCTGCACCTTTCACCCTGCTCATAGAACACCAACTGGAGTATTGCTATTCTGAAAAAAATTGGAAGTAGAGCTTACAAGGGAAGGAAAAGCTCCTCACTGCGCTTTCTTCTTGGTTTAAGATGACATTGACAAAGACATATTTGTCCAACTAATGTTAATCTCAAAAAATCCAAGCAACACAAATATTCAAAGGGAAAAGCAGCGCTGAAAGTTTAAAAACAAATCAGCACTCTTTGCTAACCTAATTATCGAACGCTGTTCAGCAAACTTCACACTTGCAAATTCAGTTTCGTCCGTTTTCTGCTAAAAAAGTATGCAACCTTTCAGCGCCTAAGTACTTATTTTGATTTAGTTTGCCTATCAACTATTCAAAACACTTTAGTTATGGTAGACCCATTTTATTGTTGAAATAGGTTATTCAGAGCTTCCAGGATATGCCTGACCTCGTTTTCAGCACCTTTGATAATTTATCAAAACGCACACGACGAGAGGTACACACAGTGATCGTCTACGTGAGTTAATGATGGCACACCACATCCAGGTACTCAGCTAAGGCCGTCTGCAGTGTTTTCCAAAAGGTGAATAGGAACTGTGTACAACCTGACATTCTCAAAGGGAATGGAAGGATCGGAAAGACAGAAAAGTCAAAAAATGCAGAAAGCTTCCAGTAACTGCGTTGGTCGCCGTTTTAATGTCGGCGATAAAGTCATGGCTCGCTATCATATGCGGCACAGGAAACCAAGGCAGGAAGGAATAATCGTCGGATAGAGAGGAGAGGTGACGTGGTTTGTTGAAGTTGGAAAAGTGACGCGCAAACGACATGCGAATAAAATGTGTCATGTACATGAAGAAGCCGATGATGGACAGGAAGCCCAGGACACAAAAGTGGACTCGTTATCGGATGAATTGTTGCGAGAAAGAACCACGAAACAGCCGAAAGACGTGGAGTCTAGCAACGTTGAAACGAGCATTCTACCAGAAGAGGTGATGGAACATCCTCGGCAGCAGACAAGGGGATCGCGACATTCACCAGCACAAATTCGACGAAGTTCCTCAGACGGCATGCCGATTAGGTCGCGTTCGAAGGGGGCGTTTCCAATTTGACGCACGTTCCAAATTGACGCGCAGCTTCATCCGTACATGTCGGATCTGGTCGTAGGGAATACTTGTCTTTCGCCATCTGACCGCTGATCATAGGTTTAAAAACACGCGGTAGAACAAAGGCGACAATTCTAGCGCGATGAATTGGGGGAGTTGAACGAATGGATGCAAAGCAACGGCAGCGAACCAAAGGCAAAAAACCGTTGGCAATAGACCAACAATGGCGAATCTCACAAAGTCAGGGCAGCAATGACAGAGCGCTTTGCCACCATTGTATAGGGTAAACCTGTGGTCGGAGTAAAACGGCGAAAGGGAATTGTACCCTAGCTACCAGATCTGATTAGTACGAATGAAGCTGCGTGTCAAATTAAAACGGACACCACAGGAAGGCATAAGCATACCTCCTCTCTCTGCCTTTTACAATAAAAAGTGGCCTGAGTCTAGAAGCTGGAGCATGAAAAATGGCTGGAAAACGAGCGGGAGGGGAGAGGTTCTCCAGGAGCATCGGCAGAAAGAGGTAGGTAGCGGCCAACGGCGAAACCTGGGGCGCGACGGCAGGCGAAAAGGGTTCAGAAACGCCGGTATTAACAAACCAAAAGCAAATTTGTGAGAAACTGTGACTGAACAGCGACATCTTCGACTAGATGTGCAGCCTGCTTAGACCACCCGGGCGCCGGCAAAAGTAAAGCTACGCCATCCCGGGCAGATAGTCCAATGTAATAAAAACGTCAAGCAAACCAGATGTCGCGGAACGAGGACCTGTATATATATATATATA
>KN538389.1:890363-915925 GCA_000797535.1 Trichuris suis | reverse complement strand
CTTTCGTAGTAAAGTTGTATCGTCAACGTGTGTGAAGCGCCGAATTCGAGCCATAGTTGGGGCTGCGTGAAATTACAGAAACAGAACTTGAATAGCGGTTGTTCTGTAACGGATCGGTAAAGCTTCACTTTTTCACTCAAATCTTTAGCTTAACCGTTGAAGCTGCACGGGAAGCCTGTAATTAGTAGAAACGGATTCTTGACAAGCTGAAAGTTGGCCAGTTCTCTTAGCAAAACAACAGATAATGCTAGGAAGTACAGAAATGCGCAGTTTTCAGAATTGACATTTTTCGACGCCAGCTACAAGAACGATCAAGCGATAACGGGAACTTCAACACGTCGATCAGGGTTGCTGAATATTCAACGATTCCAAAAGAAATGAAAAAGCCGCAGATAACACCGATTCAATAATTCTGAACTTTCAACAAGAGAGGAACTCTTTAGTGATTACACATACACTGTATAGCCTCGACGGGTAATTAAAAAGCCGTTGGAAAAAAGAAATGGGAATATAACATGTCATAACTGGTAGACATTCTTCCATTAAAGACCTAAGACTACATAACGGGCGTACGAGTCCGTATTCATTTTTGCTGAGGCAACCCATTCTTTGAATTTTCAAATTTTGTGAAGCGAGCTTTCAAATGTTCCTTTCGCAGCAAACAAAAGCCAATCTGTACACAAATGTTGGCCTTAAAGGTCGGGCAATGTCGGTCCCAAAAGCTTCATCAGTAAAATTTGAACATCCAACGAATGGAGTGCCTGCGCAAAGAAAAAGACACGACAAAGGAAAACGGTAGCAGAATGAACGTTGTAGGGAGAATAATCATGTAAGACGGAAAAACAAAAGCGTAGTATCTATTAACGTTGGACACCCATGACCATACGGACTCTAGCGCCCCTTTTCTATGAATAAAGCACTCAAGACTACTCATGGATACTTTCCCCTTCGCTCAATCCATGCATTGCCCAGAGCAGTCTTGAACGCCGCACAGCCATAATGGATTACCTTTAGAGCGAAGGATAAAAGGGAGGAAGCTCGACCAAGAATAGTAGCGGGAAAATGACCGCGATTGGGGAAGGAGCTCAGCCACTCGGTCAGGAGAAAGTCCGTTGAGGGCGCGAGGAGATGGGAAGTCAATAATCCCAAAGGGGCAATGGCGGGATTAAGCTTTTGAAATACTGCTTCAGAGCGATGCAGTGGCCCTTTCGATTATGAAAGGTGCGTACCTTGTCTCGTAGTGGAAAGTTTTGACATTGAAGATAGCATTTCGTAACCGGTGCATTACTCGATACATAATAAAAGTGCGCTGTAATTAACAGTTCTGTTTTTCAACTTCGTCAGCGTGAACAAGACATAGTCATAAGAGAAACAATAGCAATCAGATATCATCGACTCGAGGACGAAGGAAAACATATGAACAGTTGTTGAAACAGACTAAACTTTCTAAATCCAAAATTTCCAATATTGCTACCTAACAGAGTCGAAATCCATTCAGTCAGCCTTCATCAACGAAATTAGAACATCCTTTATCTGTCTCATAACTATGTACGGAAGAATAACCAATGTGTCTTTTACGCTTTTACCCGTCGGCAACCACAAATATAAGATTATCTTTTATTTGTGGTTGCCGAGCTTGCAGGATGAGCCACGTCCCGTCATCAGCGCAGCATGTAACGACAGGGGTTCTTTTATGGCCATAGTCCGGCGAAACAAAACACTGTAGAATCTCCGTATCCGCGGGGGATATGTTCCAGGGATGACCGCGGATAGTAGCGAACGTTTATGAACGCGTGCACTGTGCGACCTTAATATGAATACAGTAGGCCCTCCTTATCCGCGGATTTGACTCAACGCGGTTTGTCTCAAGAAAACAATGACGTTATTTTCAGCGGAGATTGACGAATCGCTGCTGAAAACAGCGGTGGCGCAGTATTCTTTCCGTGTATGTAGAGCTATAATTCCATCATGTGACTTGAGAAAATGCTCTTTTCTGTTCCTATGGCTTCTCAACTTGCGCGGAATGTTAATAACTATTGTTAGCATCAGCATAAGCTCTGTCACTCACAGGTTAGGCCGTAGTACCTGCAAAGTCCTTTACCTGACCAACACTAATAAAATGAAACATATCTTTGCTAATGTGAAAGCATTGCACAGACAACGAGTGTTGTTAAAGAAGAACCGGAATCAGTGGTGTCAGCTGAGGTTCAGCGCTTTCACCTTTCGCTTACAGCTGAAAAAATGTATTCTGAAAGTTACTCACATTCCAGTATATTTTAGGATTGTTGTATTTAATTATTTTCTTTAATATGCTACTCATTTGACTATTTATTTAGCACTAACTTGATATTAGTAACTACAGTGGAACGTCCCTTATCCGGACGTCCATTATCCGGATGTTCTATTAACCGGATCCGTCGGGGGGTCAAAGTTGATAGGATGTTTCGCATTGCATAGAAAGTACTCTTACATCCTTATCGCGCCTATCACCGGTATATAGAGATAACAGCGCCCGAAAGCAGTGATAGATCAAGGACAAGTAGGATAACGGAGACCGATTTTTAAACCCCAAATTATAGAAAATAATCAAGTCGTTGCAAAACGCTATATATCAACAAACAAAACCTTATGGCAAACAGAGCCAAAAGGAAATTCCGGCACCTCTGACAGATGATCCACTATCCGGATGACCCCCGGTCCCAATTAGTCCCGATAATGGACGTTCTACTCTATAAGCAATTTCATGCCTATTTGTAGTGTACAGGAGGAAGCATGCAGGTTGTTTACAAATTATTCTATATTTTGCGCAGGCGACTTGATTATACGCGGAAAGTCCCGGAACCAATAACCGCGGATAAGGAGGGCCTACTGTACATACTAGATTGCATTGAAAATGAAGCTTTTCCTTACGGGTGTGTGAAATTTCTTAATGATTTAGGGAAGTGCGACCCATGAAACTTTACTTGTATTCCCGAAGCATTCGGGAAACATCTATTCCCGTCTTCAGCGCGTAGGTAATGGCAGAGGGCACCAGATTCGTGCAAAAATAAGTCTGTTTTTCTTGACACTAACATTTCCCGGGTAGCCTACCATCGAATCGGTGTTCCTCATGGGCTCAGGTCAGTCAACTTGTGCTTCTCCTGGGAAGCGTTCAGTGAACGCGGACATCGAGTCACGAGGTCTCATCCACAGGCTGCCGTAGCATCCCAAGTTGGGCCGTGCTTCGTCGCCTTGTAACCGCCAGGGGATCAGTCTACATGCAGAAACTGACACTCCATCTCAGAATTTTCTTTGAATGAGGCTCCTAATGTTGCGCAGCTATTTACCAAATACTTAGTGTGCAGCAGTAACCCTGTGAATCATCGATAAAGAAGCATAAGGTGCCACTAGCTTCTCGCCCTCTACCATGGAGGAATCGCACTACGCTAGTAACGTTCCTTGTCCGAACAAAGAGTGTAGGCGGTGTCATAAAAAACGCGGGAAAACCGATGATAACTTTATCAATAAGACTATTTCTAACTAGATTACTTCGATTCGCACAGCAGAAATGCCACGAACCGGTTTGTCTTACGCAAGCTGTGAATTGCGTAATATTAAACTGCCTGGGCGGACGAGAGCGAAACCGCGGATACGGGGATCCGACTGCATTTTAAGGCGACCGGGGTAGAAGCCAAGTTCAAATTGAGCTATTTTGGAAAGTAATTCTCGAAATATACTAAGAAACGAAAATTAAATTAAATTGAAGAACGTGTATTACAAATTTCGCTGTTTTCGAAATTAAAGAGAACTGCTGAGAATCAGTCCCCAAATAAGCTTCATTTAAACTTCCAGCCCGGTCGCTTTAAAATATTTTATTTCACCCGTTTTATAAGCACCCTATGTCGTTACATGGCACTCTGATGACGAGGTATGGCTCGTCCCGGAAGCGCCGAACTTACGAATAAAATATTGTCACACACAGGTTGTTTTCTGTATGCAGTTATGAAATAAGGGTCCTTACGTAAAAAAGGTTATGCAATTCTACACACCTGTGCCAAAAAGCCACATTTTCAATACATCATACACCCGTACAAAAAAGCAACATTTTCAACGTAATCCTTTATCTGTTGGCATGTCCAGAAAAATATCATTCCCAAGATAATGCAGCAGTAGCAGAAAATTTCAAGTCTTTCTCAAACTGTTGGAGAAACCGTTTCTATTGATGTACGATTTTGTAACCGCGGGAAACCCCTAATCAGCAGACTGCTGGCTGCAAGATACATGCTGTTCCATAGAACAGAAAACTAACAAATGAGACTGTCATTTTAAAGTGTGCGAAAGAAACCTACCGAAACAGCTCTTAATCCAAACGAATGCTCCCAGTAACAGACTTGTAGTATCGCACTGTTAAAAGATTTGCAGGTACGATTGATTGAGCCCTTTTCAATAAACATGTTTTCTCTATAAGCTTATGGCTTGAACAGCTTTCAGAGAGTATAACTACAAAATTGTAGCGAATTGTTGATATCGCTATAACTAAGCACTTAATTAGTGGCCAGCATCGCATGTAAGCAGGCATGACTGAATGTGGGTTCGTGTACTCTAAAAAAAGAAGAAATGCTGTAAAATGCTCCGCTTATTTCGAAGGCTCCTGAATTTTGTTTTAAGCAGCAGAAATTTCTGAAAACGAACTTTGGATCTTTTCAGTTATCCGCCCGCAAACGTACAGTAAACTTAGCGGTAAACAAATAAATGCAGGTACAGCCTATGAACAACAATCCACAGCAAGAATGACGTCTCGTGTCGTAATCGACCACAGTCACACGATGTTATCCTCGCGTCAAAACGCAGCTGTTCCGTTGTTACGAACGGCAGTGCTAGTTAAGCCAGCGCTTAAACGAATCGTTCGCTCTAGTTAGCGGCAAGTTAGCAAGTGACCAGCACCGACAAAAGCGATACATAAATACGTTTTCGGACCTTGTCGGTTATGCGCCCAGTCGTGTGAGAAACTCAGGTTCGTTTCTGACAAGCTCCCTGAAATAGCAGTGCCGTTCGCAGCAACGGAGAAACAGCTGCATTTTGACGCGAGAACAACGTCACGCTTACTGTAGTCGATTACGACGCTAGAACTACGTCATGTTTACTGTACGCGCTTTGTTGGGAAGGTCTACATTTCTTTATTTACCGCTCAGATTACTGCATGTTTGCGGGCGGATATCTGAAAAGATCCCCACATTCTTAGTTGGCCGAAATCGTGCCGGCCCTTGTTACTTATTTAAATAAACTAAGAAGGATGATGTGCGTAGGTTCTGCGACGTTTTACACTATTCCATGTAAGAGATTGGCATTTGGTGTCCCGAAACAGTCTTTGAATATCATGAAAGCGATACGCATGGTTAACTATGTGTTTTTGAGCAGTCATTGAGAAACTGCCAGTGCCTAAAATAACCTGTCACCTTCAGTCAATAAGTTGGACAAATTTGGTGCACATTGGTCGATAGGCATTTACGATGACTGCGGAAACTGGCCGCTTGGTGCATAACCGGTAAAGTTTTTAAGCGAAGGCGTAGTAGAGTTGAATTAATGACCAAATGATCGCATCAAACAGCAATCGCATAAGACATACAAAAGAAAATAAAGTTTCCTTGATTAGTTGATACTTGTGCATTTATAACGTTTAGGCTACAGTACTGGAAAGAGCGGTGGGTCGTTTTCGCAATTTGGGTGGTATTCCCTGTAATATAGGTTGTGATGTGTTTGTAAGAAGTGGACGTGACATGCTGCACACTGACTCAATACCTATGACCCGTAACAACTTGGCTTTTGAGAGGAAGTTGTTGTCCCAGATTGGACTTAAAGCACTTCGTCAGCGAGAGATAAATGCACTTAAGTTGTCGTTTCCTGCAGCTGCAGCTCTCGATAAAGACGGACATTATGCCATATCGATTGTCGCATCTGATCCTGCTTGGGTAAGTGTAGCTTTTTCGTTTCTCGCAGGTCCAATCGTATAGTAAATTTTGCTGTGACAAAAATAACCAGCTCAGTGCCTCTTGCAGAAATCTGCACGCGTCTGCTTCTGTCTACGGTTGTCTTACAGCCTTGTAAAGGAAGGTCCGAGTGAAAAGTTGTGAAGCGGGAGCTTTTCTTAGCTGCTCACCAGTCATATCTTCACCGTGCGAAATCGCTACAAAATGCGGGTTCCGCGTGACGTCACTGTAAGCTTCTCATTGGCGTAGAGGACGTTTCGCCGCCGCCGTTGTACCCTGCAGTTTAACAACAGCAACCTGTTTGTTTCAGCAATGCAGAGTGTGCCGAGTGAATTGGCCGATCGGGGCGTTTGGAGTCTGAATTATCCTCATTCGTTATCGCCACGGTTCGTGGGACTGCCATTCGTTTTGGCTCTGTGCGTGCTTCTGCCGTTTAGTTTTGACTGCTGTTCGCGTTGCTTAGATTAAACATTTGCTACAAGCTATCCAGGCACCATGGATGCATTCGGGGTAGGCGGATCCGTCGACCTTAAGCTTATCCCTGATTTCGATGGCTCGCCTGGTCAATCTATCGTGGAATAGACGCAAAAATAGCTGGCGGGTGGGTCAAAGATGTTTTTAAAAGTCCATGGTCGCGTTCTTTGGCGTCCTCATTTCTTTCTCGACTTCTCGTGGTGTTTCGCCGTCTTGATTTTCCGTCCGAAGCGTCCATGGTGGCGTCTGGGTTTTTCGTCAGCCACTACCGGCACTACTGACGAAAAACCCAGACGCCACCATGGACGCTTCGGACGGAAAATCAAGACGGCGAAACACCACGAGAAGTCGAGAAAGAAATGAGGACGCCAAAGAACGCGACCATGGACTTTTGAAAACATCTTTGACCCACCCGCCAGCTATTTGACTAACCTAACCCAAATATTCCATATTACTAACCCCTCGCACACAGGGCCTGTCTTTGTAATCGTTGATAACGGAGCGCGCATAAGCTCCGAAAGCTCCGGTATTTTTATCCTTTGTGCGTAAGTACATAAATAAACGGTTTATTTTCCGTCATATTTAAAATCATGAAATAGTGTTAGAAACTGCTTAAATAAAGTCCACTTGGGATAAGTGGCATCTAACTCAAAGGCTTAAGTTTTGTTTTCTTAATCTCCCGCGTCATTTTCTCTAAAAGCTGAGTGTGTTTCAGCCCTTCGTTGTTCGGTCTGTGAAGGCAACGGTGTATTTCGATCCTGATTATCCATGTACACAGTGTCACGTTTCGTTTCCTGATTCGAGCACAATTCCTAAACCGGTTATAAAAGTCTTAAACGAAGAAGCTAGCAAATGGATTGAAAACCGTTTCAATGACTATCAAAAGGCTGGTTTTGTCGAGCTTGTATTCAGGACGTTTATAAAGTGGTTTGACAGACACATGGAAACTTTTTTCCTCCGTGGCCTGCGCGAGGTACCGAGATGAAGCAGCATAGCAATTTTAATGTATCTTCCAATAGGAACTCTTGTTGCGGAAACAAGAAAATGATGATGTATGTAACCCGGCAGCTGCAGATCATACCAGCTTGCGGCTTTCTTCGGAAGAAAAGGAGGATGATATTTCCGTTTCAGTAGATGATGATACACCGACGGGTAATGCTAGTAATACAGTGGGTCAGGAGCACAGGAGCATAAACGATGTGATACTTTCTTTTACGAACCTAAACCTTGGGGAGAATGTTGGAACGATCGAATTGACTAGCTTGCACTCAACGTTCCAATGCAGTCGTTGCCATGGACTTCATGTTTTGCGGTTAGCACCTATGAAAAATGTAGACGTCATTTGCGCCAAGTGTAAGCAGATAATGTCTGCTAAATTGCTGCCTGAGATCGCTCACCAGAATTCTTTCATTTTTGGACATTTACAATTAGCTAACGCTTCTGTTTTCGATTTATCACTCTCAGATTCAAAGATCAGTATTAATTGTCTCAATTGCAACGCTATGCAGCCTATATCGGTGAGCTTATATGAGATCACAGTTGTGAAAGCTGTTTCCGTTTTCTTCATAGGGAATTACCGCTGAAAATGTAGAAATGCGTTGGTGTTATCACTGCTTTGCAAAAATACGGATAACTGTGGGCGGTATTCGTTCCTCAGTGGATAGAGTAACTTACTCCAAGACACCTGCAATAGCGGCCAGTTCATTGAGACGCAAAAGAAGTCCAGATCGAGTGTCTCTAAAGCCTGGGACAGCATTACCGTTGCAAGGAACGTGCAAGCACTATAGGAAAAGTTACCGCTGGTTTAGGTTATTTCACAAGGACAGCCGTGGGCCCTAGTAATCGTGTATTCATAGATTTCCTTGTTGCAATCACTTGTACCCGTGTGATGAATGCCATGCCGAGAACGAAGATCATGAAAGTAAAATGGCCAATCGCATTATCTGTGGTTTCTGCTCTAATGAACAGGTGCAGTTATTTCTCCATTATTTCTTTAATCTGTGATTTTCTTTTCACTCTTCGTCTTGTAGCGCTGCGTTGGAGAAAAGACGTGTATTTACTGCAAGCACAGTGTGGTGAAAACGACTACTGGTCATTGGGAAGGGGGCAAAGGGTGTCGCGAGAAGTCTGCAATGTCCACAAAAGACAGAGCTAAATACAGGGGTTTGGCTAAAGCCCAACTTAAAAAAAGAACGACAAGATCCGTGCGGTAAAGTAAGAGATTATCTACCTTTACTGAGCACAAGCTTGATCAAACTTTGCTCATATTTGACAGGTTTTCTTAATTGTTCTCGACATTCCGTCTGGATTATTCACGAGGTTTCGTGAGCCATGGACGAATGAAATTTTTTTCTTGCACATTGTGCAGACAATGGGTAATAGGCCTTTGTCGCTAATGAAGAAAGCGAATTTTTTCAAATATTTTAGGATAAAATAGGCAAGAGGAATTTTCTACACATCTGGCTGGTGGAGTTGTATTCGCTTTGAAGTGGCTTCGGAAATGGGACTGTTAGGAAGGGACAGTAAACTTTCGTCTTGAAATACGCGTTTTCATTGTTCAACTGGAAACGCGCCGTGTTGCAAGATTAAACGACTTCTAATATAAAGATGTCACGAAGGTCTTTTGCCTTTCTTAGTAGTTTTAATTGCTCGTTGAACCAGGTTGCAGCAATACTGCTTATTCAAAATACTTTCCGTTGCAAACGACAGCAACCCTCTGCCAACATTTTGACAGAAGCTGGATACTACGACGATGAAAGGACGCGGGCTTTGATCCAAAAAATTGAACCACCCAACTTTAGACCTCCGCAAGGCTTTTGGAAGTGACGATGACTTTTCTCCTCATCACTTCCAGGAGCGGTAACTGGTTCCTTAGAAGTTCTTAGTTCCTGTTGATTACACAGAAGTTCATTTTCAACTTAAGCTAAGGTGACGTACGCTCATCGTCACCATCAGGAAATTAAATCTTCTAGGTTTTCACCTGCACTACAGCTGCGGTAGTGTACATTCATGGGTGTATTTCGACAAGACCTAGCCAATGAATCTTGGAATGAGAAAACAAGAAATAGCTGTTCTTTGACCGAAGGATAGAAAGGCGACATCAAAAGGCCAATGGACGGTGGAATATGAGAAAGCCGGTTATTGTTGTAACCGAAGTGTACAACGACGGCGCCAGACATGACAGGGTACTCAGGGCGGAATCAGTGAGGTAACGTTTTCTGACTGACCGCAAACCAGACAACTCGCTGCAGCAAACTGGCGGCGTCGAAAAGTCTGTGTTCGACTGATATGCTGCTTTCCGATTATCCAGACTGCTTGTTGTGAAGTATAGCGCGAATAATTAGGTTTATATTGCAGTTTGAATTCAAAAATTGATTTTCTGTTGTAGCAAAATACATTCCAAGAACAGGTACAGCTGAACGCCTTCAGCACTATTGTACACTAGGTTGCCACTAATCCGGAATGCTCTCTAATTCGGACACATTTCGGTGAGCAAATAGGTTGTGACGACGGCGAACTGTGGACAAAGCGGACCGATCTAAATGGCAGCAGGGCAACTACTCTGCACATTAGTTATGATTCATGATTTTACGCATGCAGCTGCTCATTGAATATTCAATGCATGCTGCGACGATTGTCGTTTCTGACATCGTTCACTCTCACTTTTACCCTAACAGCGAAAGTGTTAAGTTCTCGCAATCGTTCTTTGCCTTTGCTTTGACTAGCGACTCAAAGTGCAACAGCCATTAGGTAAGGTCAGTTTTGCCTATTTTATATGAGTTCGTTGTTCCGTGACTCCAAGTTTACTGAATATTAACAGCGTGAATTTAATCCTAGCCATGGCTCAAGTGCATAAATGCGATGCTTCTCGAGGTACAAAGCGCAAGCACTGCACGTTATCCATCACAGATAAGATTGAGCTTCTGAAGAAACCTGTGCCTGTAAGAAGGTTATGTGACTTATAGAACGTTGGCTCTTCAACAGTGTCTGATACAAAGAAGCAGAAAGCAAAACTGCTTCAATTCTTTGCTAATAGTGGATTAAAGAAACAGATAGGCATAAGGAAAACAGTGAAAGATGGAAAAAGTTCAGAACTGGATAAAGTGCTGATAACATGGCTTAAGCTCCGCTTAAGCGAAGGTGTTGAGCTGTCCGGGGATTTAGTGAGGGAACAAGCTAGGCTTTACCGTAAAGAACTTGGACTAAATTATCAGTGCGGTTATAGCAACGGTTGGCTTCGCCGTTTTAAGCAGCGTCATGGCTTAAAGCTTCGCGCAGTCCATGGTGAAAGACGTTCTGCAGACAGAGAAGCAGCGGCTGCACCTGTTGACGAGTTCACCAAGTTAGTTACTGATGAAAAATTAAGCCCTGAGCAAGTCTGCAATGCTGATGAGACAGCATTGTTTTGGAAAAGTACTCGAAGACGAACACTTGCAACGGACGACGCTGAATCGCCAATAGGCTATAAGGCATCGAAAGAACGGGTCACTGTTCTGTGTTGCTCTAACGCTGATGGAACCCACAAGTGCACTTTACTAGTCATCGGCAAAAGTTTACGTCCCAGAGCCTTCAAGGGTATGGTGCAGCTGCTAGTGATTTGTCATGCCAACAAAAACGGATGACAACCGAAATAACATCGAAATGGTTTGAAAACCATTTTGTTCCAGAGGCAAGAGCCCTCTGTAACTCCGTTGGCCTGGATCACGACTGCAAGACTGTGCTTGTCTTAGACAAGTGTCCCGCACACGCGAATGTTGAATTGGTAAAAAATAATGTTTGCACTGTGCGCCTCCGTCCTAACTCTACATCACTAATTCAACCTCTGGACAATGGCATTTTGCGCTCTCTTAAGTGTAAGTACTGCGCCATATTTATGACGCGCCTACTAAGCGCATCTAACTCTGGTAGGCCAGTGCAAGAATTTTTGAAAACATTCAATTTGAGAAGTATGGCCTTGCGAATGCTTGGAAATCTGTCGAGGGCGCGACTCTAAGAAACGGATGGCACAAATTGTGGCCACGTATAACGACTGAATGCGTTTCCTGACGGTGAGACTAGAAGAACTGATTCTACAGGAGTCAGTTTTGAAAAAGAGCGGAGTATACATGAACTTCTTTCTTTTGCCCAGAATTTAACAAACCCTGCTGCTAGGGACCTGGCATCGAGAATGGACGAAGGCGATCTTGAGGAGTGGATGGATGTCGATAAAGCCTTAGCTACTGGACGTCACTATAGTGACTCAGAAATTGTGCAGGTGGTTGTATATCAGGACAAAGAGGATAGCGGAGAAGAAAGGTGCTGTAATGAAAATGAAGAAGACACAGGAGAGAGAATATCTATTCACAGATTGATTAAAATAACAAGCGAACTGCTTAAAGGCCTGGAGCAACGAAGTTTTATTACTGAACAAGAGGTAATGAACATGCACATGCTGCAAGATAAGCTAATCAGAGAAAGGCCAAAATATATTAAACAGCTTATTTTGACAGATGTGTTCAAAAAATGGCTAAAAATCAAGCAATGAAAGAGTTGGCGTTTGAAAATCCAGTGCCTTCAACTTCCGCTCATTCAGATATTCCTCCGCTATTGCCATGAGTTTACCACCTGTAAGTCACTTTCCAGACGAACATGGTAATCCAGACGAATCTCACTTAGATTTTAAACTGGCCTGTTTCTGAACTTCAAACCTTCGCTTTTACTATCATGACCAGTGGCTATCATGAACCTTTTTAGCCTGGGCAAGAAAATTGCTCTACCTTTGCTGTTCACTTTACCTCTCTTCATTAAAGTTACGTTCTGTTTCATCCATTGTCTGCTTCCTTTATCGAACAACCTTATTAGTTCACAGGGTATCTCAAAAGCCAGTCGAAGCAGATAGCCTTTGAGTAAACTGCGTGTCCTGCTCTGAGTACCGGTAATCCAGTAAGTTCACTAATCCGGCACCCGGCCGGTCCCGACCATGCCGAATTAGTGGCAACCTAGTGTATTTCATGTTCGCCATTAGTATGAGACTTAATTTCGGCTGCTACCGTTTGTACGAGTGAATGAGTCAACTTCCTAAATGGCAGTACTTGAGCTTAGGAAATCATTTGTGCCGATGAGGTTGCTCTTTTTCCAATCTTATGAGATCGTATTAATGGGAAAGCAATTGCGCAATTGGTCTAATTCAGTGGTTGTCAAGGTCTGCGATATCGTCCCCTGAGCGGCGATGAGAAACCCTTACGGGGAGTTGGGATCCGCACAAGAGGAGTTCTGGCAGAATTGTTTTAAGTGCAGGAGTGCTATCAGAAGAACTCCGCGTACCTGGGCGAGAACGGAGTGGCCCTAGTAAGTCTTGTCGGCGGGACCGCGGTGACATTCAGAGTGAGTGGCAGAAGGGATCAATCCCATGAAGCACCGTTGACGCCGCAACAACCAGAGAAAAGGCATGTAGAGGAACTTTACGTGGCGTTCCCGATGTTTAGTGCTGTCCCTCAGGACACTGACCTTTGAGTCCGGTCCTTCCGGGCAGTGGCCGCCGCATGCATAACGCAGAACAAGCGTAAGTTGCCGCTAGTAATCAATTGTTAATGTCGTTAAAGCTGAAACACGATTTGAATGCATGCAGGGGCACATAGCCCGTGCGCAAAACTGTTATAATATGCACCGTGGTTATGAAGTGTAAATTGCAGTTTCGAAGCAGCTAACTTTAGCAAGCGCAATAGATAATGAGCGTGTGACTCACGACTTCTTCGACATCTTTCCAAGGCTTTTTCTGTTCTTCTGGTGTAGTGAGTACCTGTAATTAAACGAAGCAAACGCTCAACCAAGGAATGGATGAACAATTACTAGGAAGAGTTACAGAACGCAACTTGCCACGTGGCGTTTGATCCTGTCACTTTGATTAATCGAATTGGGTGACGCCGCACCATGCTTGCACAATCACTCCATTTGAATGAGCTTGACCCATGGCAGCTTTCTAGGATATTTCTCTATTTGTACTCGTCTTTATTACTGTCCCGTCCTACATCGGAATCTGACAAAGACTGAACAAGTGCATTATGGAAGAACTTAAAACATAGCTCAGGCTTAGCTGATGAAGCAGCAGCAGAGCGCAAGAGGGTCAGCACAAATTTTAAAGGAAATTCCGTAGTAGTTAAAACGTAAGTGAAAGACATAGCATGCGGAAAGCCGTATTCTGTATTTTGACAAAATTAGCAAAATTTCGCGGTTTTTTCATTTAAGTATAAACCTCCTCAGTTTTCATTTTTAGTCTTTTCACGGCTTCTTGCCGTTCTTGTGTGCCTGCAAAAAATCAGAACAAACGCCCTACCAACGAATGGATGAGCAAGTTATTAGGGAATTCACAGAGAACAATGCACGTAGCTTTCTGGTACTCTGGTTCTGTCGTCAGCATAAGATAGGGAGCTGTGAAACATCCAGTCTTTAAAAGTCCCTCAGTTTTTTCAACCTTCAGCAATCAAGTCCTGGAACATTCAGCAGTTGTCAGCACTGAGCTGTGACCCTCATGAGCAAACATATTACACTGAACGTTCAGTTGCCCATTTGCATCCCTAAACTGCAGCGTGAATGATCTTTCTCAGACTTAATCTTATTGTCCAATAAATAGTGTTGGCGCTGCAGGAATTCAAAAACTGGCAGAAGCCGTTTTCGAGAGATGACTCATCGTGGTGCACTTCCTCACGCACATATAGTTCAGGAGGCCGGAAAAAATGGTAATCAGTTGGGGAGAGGTCCGTTGAGTATGGTGGATCACGGAGGGTTTTAATGTCCAACTTCTCCAATTCCTTCTGGTCTTGTCCGCTTTGTGCAGCGAGCATTGTCAAGGAAGAGCAGCGGTCGCTTCCGATTAACTAATGCTGGACAGAATTCTTGCAGTTTTTGGAGCACGGTCACCGGTTCGGGGCAGAAGGTGTCTGCTGTGATGGTTTCCCCAGGTTTGAAAACGCGGTAGTGTACGGCTCCTTTGGCACATCACCGCCATACAGACAGGAATGCCCTTCGGATGAGGATTCGGTTAGGGAATGCTTTCGGTGGTTCGTGCTTATCGAGGCGCGGGGCTCTGCACTTCCTGTTATCGTAAAGGCGCCACTTTTCATCGTATATGATAACCCGGTCCAGAAAATGCTCTTTAGCGTGAAGCAGCACCAGGTCGAGGCAAGCGTCAACCCTTTTCTGAGCTTTTCCGTCAATTCACGTGAAATCATTGCGGTAGCTTTGTTCTTTGCCAGTTTGCCCAAGGTGCCTGCAGACCGTTGAGTTATGGACCCTTGGCCTCTCTGCTAATTTGCGTACAGTGGTATCCGGCCCACAAGATGTGCACACCCTTTCATGCTAGAGCAGCCCTTTTTAATGCAAGAACGTTGCCGCGCTGTCCTCATCCTTAATCATAGCGTACAGCCACTGAATGTTTATCGCGACCGAAATGTGACCGCACCGACTACGTGTTGGCCCTCAATCATTTTTACAGACCATCAAACGATTCACTGACAGATAACCAATTAGTTGCACCGACACGTGCGGCAACGTTCCGTTTGAAGTGGTAATACCTACTTCCGGCCGTGGCGGGAACATAAAAACCCAAAGTTCTTTCTTAATGGCTTAATGAATTTGAAACCTCGATGCGAAAAGTACCTTAAAGTTCAAGGACCTATATTTGATCATAGTAAAGTTTCGCTTTCCTAGCTCATCTGGGAGTAGGATAGACCAGGTACATTTTGAACCCCAGTAGTCTTCGTTGTATCCCCCTTAGTCTAAATATCTTTTCGTTTCCTCCTTGACTTTACTGGCGGAAAATTCATCTGCTCAACCCCTCCATAGATTTCAATTTCTTGAACCCTGTGGCTGGTTTTAAATTTCTGCAGTTAATCAGTACTCGAGTCTCTGCCTAAATCTGCACTGAAATCCTGTGCCCTTCCGCATAGCAGAGTTCCTGATATCGGTTCTCCCAACGAACGCTTTTCAGTGGACTATGGGAAAAGAATCCGCTTAAGTTTTTCATTTTGCAGCTTCAGCATGACTCTGAGCTCTGGCTTTCTTTCGTTTTGCATTAAATCTTATAAAAAGGCTTTTGACGGGTCTTCCCGTTTATTCGTGTAACCATCTTTAAGAAAGCTTGAAATGCTTTCATCTTTGTTCTTAATACCAGGAGTCATTGACTCGCCCATGTCATATTTTTCGATTGAAGAACTCCCTGACTCCCGTTTATTCAGAACTTGAATAAATGTTTCCTTATCCTACAGCGTAAGCACCACAGATTTTCTCTTCAGCGGCATTTTCGGCTATAAAACAACGTGCAAAACTTATGCAGGGTGATGGGTTGAAGAAATGTACATTATGCGAATCTGTTTATAACAATTGTTACGGAGTCATTAATACAGGTATGCCCCGCTTTACGAAGTTTCAGTGTTACGAATAAGCTGTATTTATACCCGTTTTCGCTTTGCGAAGGATTTGTGGGGGCGTTGTTCGCTGTTACGAAGAAAGGGGAAAGGATACAATAGTTTTTAGCGTTTGCTTTGTGAGCTGTTTGTCGTAGCGCTACAGCTGCTGCAAGTCAAGTGTCAGAGGAAGTTACGTCATCAAAAATCTCTCAGGACGTATATGTTGGCCGACCCTTGGGGTATAGTAAAGCACAGCTGCGGAAAGTTCTTTTGTGATACTAATATTTCATGCGCGTCCAACATTCTGCAAGCGCTCATGAAAAAGAAATTAGAACATCAATTCAAACTTTTCTCCACAACCTCGTCAATAAAACTTTATTGTAAAACTTTCTTTGTTAAACATTTTTAGGGCGTCATTGAGAACAACGCATAATAGGCAAATGATATTAACTTATTTTTAATATGAAACGGCAGATTAGAATTTAATAAGATTTTGTCAGCATTCCGACCCAGACTTCGGCGAAGAGCTAATGCACTGATAAGTTGTAACGATCTAACACATTGAACTTCGCTTGTTACAACTTCATTCAGAGCACTGGTCAGAGTACAAGTGTTACATCGATCCATTACACACTTAGCTCTCGCGATGTATTCTGTCCATAAAACTGCGTTCATACCACTGTAATAAAACTGTTGCAAAATCTGGATATTCTTGGTTCTGGCAGCAAGTGATACTGGCGTTCGTCCTAAGCCGTCAGGTAAATATGGATCAGCACCAAAGCTTAACAACATAGAAACAGCCATTAAATCCTCGTTGAAGACAGCTACAGCCAACGGAGAACGTAAATAGTATAGGCAACGTTGGTTTGGGTCCGCACCGTTAAGCAACAACCAGTATAGGCACTTGTAACAATCTGTGTCACGGTTTCCAGAATCGTCAATGCTCAGCCAATTAACGTACAAGAACAATGGGCTTTGGCCAAAAGAATTAAGTGCGTTAACGCAGGCGCCCTTAGAAACGAGCCTCTTACACAACGATAAGGGGAAACGCCTATACAGATGAAGCGCCGTGTTGTAATCGAAGTCGCGGACTGTCACATCAACATTGTTATTCAGCAAGCAATTTATGATTTGTAAATTCCCATGTGCGCACGCAATCAACAATGGCGTTCTACAGTTTCCATCGCGGGCTTCCGGATTACCACCTGCATCTAAAAGAGCCACAAATATGTCAACGGCACCTAAGCTGACAGCAAGGTGCACTGGAGTAGAACCGTTGAGATCTCTCAAATTGGGATTTGCCCTTTCTTGCAGCAACATTTTTACTGTTGCCAAATTGCGCGTCGAAACGGCACAATGTAAGGCAGATCTCCTCTGGTCACAATCAGTCTGATTGACGCTTGCTCCATGCAATAAAAGGATACGCGCTATTTCATGATGTTCGCGCATAATTGCGAAATTCAAAGCTGGAGTACTATGAGAATAATAACGAAGATCCGGATCAACACGATGATAGGTCAACAACTGTTCCACCCCCTGAACGTCACCATTAACAATTGATCGGTACATAGCTTCCTCTGCCAATCCCATAACTTTCCCGGCAGAATCCAAATTGGGTCCTTCAGGTATTTGTGAATTCATTCACAAGCGACATTCAATTTATAAAAATTGAAGAATTGCAAAGTTACAAAGAATGTGATTACGAAAAGAATTGAAGAACACCTAAAAAAGAGTCTTACTGTAGACTGCAAACAACAATTACTGGTAACTGATACCACGCGACAATTAAACAACGAACGTAGAATACTTAATTCCTGGCATAGGATAGCAAGCGAAACGATAATGCAAGCCAAGGAGAGGGTGTAGGTCGAAAGGTCATGTGCACTTAGCAGTCTGCATAAGCGAAGAGCTAAGTTGGTAAACAGTCACGAAGTGACCCTAAATTAATTTTCCATTCATCCTAATTACCATGAGCATAAATGTGCTTCTTCAGGAGATAAGATTTATGGTAAGATTAGCCAACGTGCAAGTAAATGGAGAAAATATTGCAAATC
The DNA here is from genome assembly GCA_000797535.1 of Trichuris suis. Lineage (NCBI taxonomy): Eukaryota > Metazoa > Nematoda > Enoplea > Trichinellida > Trichuridae > Trichuris > Trichuris suis. The sequence goes on along the minus strand of KN538389.1, from coordinate 898,048 downwards.
AGAGAAAAAACTTGGTGACCTCATGAAAGTATGAACTGTCATGATCGAAGTCAGGTGCTTGCATCGACCTTAGGTTGTAGTATTTTCAGCTGAAGTGGTACCAAGATTGGCATCTTCAGAAGATAAGCTCGCTGCTTAATAAGCCTTTTGCATTAAAGTTTTTCAAACAAGCGAATCAGGTGAAGCGGTAAAAAGAATAAGAAATGATTGCACTACACGAAAGGAACAGAAAAGGAACGAGGCAAGGATCAGAAACTAGCATGGCTGTCTAGAGCCAGTGCCAATTTAGACAGAACACTTTACCGCTAAAGTAAACAAAAACTGAACAATTAGAATGTCAAAGCTTGTTTAAACGAAAATCAGGAACAATTACAATTTACTGACGGCGAGAGCCTGGTCAGTCACCTTAAAGAAAGCGCTGCCCAACTGCCGAACTGGCAAGTACCACTACTTACTTTTAGAAACTCACCACAGGGAACAGGTGCAACCAAAAACAAATTTAGAAATCCATTGTCGAAACAGGTCAACTATAAAAGAAACTGAGGTTAAAGCGCTACAGTAAAAATATGCCTGCATGTCTGTATTATGATTATGATTATTACTATTATTATTAAAGATTGGCGAGATGGTAAAAGGTCCATACGTTTTCATTTTTAAGTAACGAACTTCCCTGTTGTAACAACTCTTTATTACGCAGAGCTTTCGGAGCTAGCACGCTCCTTCGTCAGTGCTCGAATGATTGGTACTGACAAAAAAGTCAGCTTTATAGGAAACAATTTAGCTTAATCAGTTGTTGTTGTCGTCATGTAACGGAATGGTGGGACAAACCCGTTCATGAAGACCGCATAGGAGCGTAGCTCAGCGAAATCGCGAACGGTGTGAACACAAACGACTCAGTGCACGGTAGATAGGACGTTTCAGGCGGTGAAGCCAGAATATGGGTTGATGCTAGCATGCCGGCCTACGGCGTTGCTGGAGGTAGGCGGTTCCGTCATAGAAAATGGGACATGGCTGCGCCCTGATGAGGCTCGCCACATCAACATGGCGGACCTCAATGCAGTCATCAAAGGGTTCGACCTTGCCATCCCTTGGCAGATGAAGGAGATCGAGCTTATGACGGACTCTGCGACAGTCCATCGGTGGATTGAAGATAGCCTGTAGCGCAACACCCGGCTGCGAACAAAGGCGGCTAACGAGATGCGCATCCGGCGCCGGATAGAGACAATATTGGCGTTGGTCAAAGAATACGACCTGAAGTTAGCGGTCACGCTGGTGTGATCAGCCGACAACAAAGCTGACAACCTAATCAGGGTGCCGAAGCGGTGATTAGCCCACACGGAGTTCAGTGAAGAGGTGGCGTGCGCTACAGTGGAGGACGTTCCGCCAGAGCGTCTGGTTCCGGAGGTGCATCGCGCCTCAGGTCACCTGAACGTGCAGCGCATCCTGTACTTCGCCCGCCGCCATGACCTGAGGATATCCAAACGCGATGTCAGCAGCGTAGTGGGCAGTTGCGACATCTGCCGCTCTATCGACCCGGCTGCTACCAAATGGAGGCACAGAGTGCTAGAGGTTCCCAGGATGTAGCAAAGAGATGGGATTGATGTCGCGCATTGCGGGAGTCAGCTATACATGACCCTGACTGACTGCGGGCCCTCAAGATTCGCCATCTAGCGCCGCCTAAGCCAGCGCTACAGCGTTGAAATCGCACAGCAGTTGGAATCAATTTTTTGTGAACGCGGTTGACGAGTTACTGGAGGACAGTGACACGGCATTTCGGAGTCGCGAGGTCATCTAGCTGGCAGAACGATGGGGGACATGCCTCCGCTTCCGTTGCGCTTATGCCCTAAATGGGAACAGCGTAATAGAGAGGTGCCATAGGACGGTCAAGGAGATCGCCGCAAGAACAGGATGTTCAGCGAAGGAGGCAGTTTATCGCTACAGTCTCATGCCACGGCACGATCGCTCTTCAGACACCGCTTCGCCAATGCAGTCTATCGATACACAGGGAGGGACCAGAACGAAGCAACGGCCAGCAGCGGCGCGCACGATACGCACTGTCCGTATATGGTCGGCTACGCCGTGTGGGTGAAATCGCCTGGCAGGAGATGCGACACCCGCTATGACAACGGCGTGGTCACCAGACTGGTCTCAGACCAGGCAGTGGAAATCAATGGGTAGCTTTCTCCTAGGCCGCAGTAGTAAAGCAGAAAAACCACTCAGCCTGATGTCCTAGGAGGCTCGAATTAATAATAATTGCTCTCAGAACTTTTATTGCATATCGCTCCTTGCCAATACTAGGCTTTTTGATTTTAACCTAACTAAAAGTTGATAATTTTCCACATACTGTTGCGCTGCATTGACCAAAGAAACAGTACCAATTCTTTTCTAAAAATTCTACACGGGGGATCCTGAGGTTCCGAGATAAAATAGATTTGACGGGTCTTTCCCAATAGCAGTCCCGTTAGGAAGCGCTTTATGTAGCCTTAGCCTGCTGCTCAAACCAGATTGGCTGCCAACTTGCTCTTTCGCAAAGACGTAGAGCATAAGCTATTGTGCGTCAACTGTTGCCTTATTGCTAACCGTGAGCCTACGCCACCTAAGCCTAAACCAAAATTGAATAGCGATTCCGACCAGGCAACTACACACTGCTGCGCTACAGTACGCTTGACAGCGGAATAGACATATAGTTGCACCCTATTTTCGGTTTAGCCTTAGTGCAGACCCACTAGTAGCAACAACGGCCGGGTTGACTGCAGCGACAGCCAATCCCCCTCTAGCAGCAAGCTGCAACGACAACAGCGTCGCCTACGGGGCTGTTAGGGTAGGACCTGCAAAATTATACCTGAAGTAACAAGGAAGTTGGATGATGGCAAAAAACTGGTTAAGGAGTTTGCTACTACAAGGATACGTGCGTACAGATGTTAGAAAAGACAGATGCCAATTGCAACAGATTTGCGAAAGCTGAAAAAAAGATCCAAAACGATCTCAACTGCTACAGAGAAATACATAAAGATTGAAGAAACATGTGCATGCGAAAGTTGATACCTTCCTATAAACCATCGTACAAAAGTATCAATCATCCTCGAAGTGCCATCACTGAGTCAAGCAAGGAAGGGAGCTCATGAGGTTGTCACTGTAGCATTATTATCATTTAGTAATTTCAGTTGAATGCATCGAATATTATTACGGGTCAGTGTGCTCCCGTATGTGTATGCACATTAGTGGTTCCCATATACGCAGTTCTACTTTTTACCTCCAAAACATAATTACTGTATTATAAAGCAGGCTTGTATGTGAGACGATTTTCCTCGACTATAGCCTAATTCAAGTGTTTAACCTTGTTAGCATAGGCTGCACTAACCTGTTACGTTCGTTAGGTTCTAGTCTTCGGTAGCTATCCATCACGTTTCGTTGTAGCCGTTTCATGGTGGCGATTCTCCGTTCCTGGGCTCAAATCAGTTCGACACCGTCCAGTTTAATTTCTACCTTAAGCTAGAGCCTAAGCGCGTGCCTGAAGCTAAGACGGCACTGAACCAACATGGGGCCGACGAAGAGCCACGCTGAAACCTCCGTGGTCCAGTTCGGCGTTAAATGGATTGATTACGCGTCTCGATCTACGACGGAGAGCTCAGAACGAAACGACATCTTAAGCCAAGGCCCCCTGTAATTGGTCTGAAAGTAGAGAAGTTGGTTAACCAATGCGGTTATGCAACTTTCAGTCTTTTGAAGTGCCCTTATACTATTGAATTTAAACGCTTTGGTAACGGGTGTTATTGTTTTAGGAATACAGCGTATGGGTACTAGCCAGTTTTTGATGCTCCTCATTGCAGAGCTTTCGACGTTCTCCTTGCCGCATCATCAGCGCAAAATATGATACGCGTAGAAAGAGTTCCCAACGATAGCGGGAAATTACAGCTTCAACGTGGGGACACGACTTTAAAGAGGAAAACGCATTCTTCATGGAACTGGTTTCATTCAGTCGACAGGAAAAATGAAAATTAAGGACAAAATATATGGTATAAGAGAAAACAATTTGAATTTATATGGCAAGATGATGTAAGGTATGTAGTTTCTTATATCACTGATTCAAATATACGGTACTCCATTGTAAGAAAGTATGGACAGCACAGCTGCCGTTCGAGAGGGAAGGAGAGAGCTATAGTTGATGAAAGTTCAAGCATTTCTTTTCACTTTAACTTATTTTCAAGAGGCTGCATTTCACAATTCTCAGTGCGCTTTGCAGGCCCTTCAGTTGACGCATGCTCGCAATTTAGTAGGACTAATATTATTGTAGCTTATTAATAGCGTTTTATTAAAAATAGCCATTCTTAAATGAGCACGTCTACAATTCAGTATTGCAACTATCCATTAATATTAAGCGGTTATGCTCTTCACATAACCATTAACTGGAGAAATTATTACTGAAAATGACGCATCAGGGCTCTAGAAACATTGACATTGGAGGGCAAAGATTCAATTTTCAGAAGTCGAAGTCCGAACCGAATGTCAAGAACTGCCGATCTTCGTAAGGCAACTCGTGTACACTGGACGGAGTGTCTTCGGCAAACTTCTTTAATGCCCTCAGGAGAAAAAAGTTTTCCAGAAGAGTAGCCTGCTCCTCAGACATTGCGACATTGCTTTCCGCAGTTGGCTGATCACAGCGAGTGCCTCTGCTTGGTCTCATGCGCTGCCACCAGCTTTTATAGGCCCAACTGTTCTTCTCTGTAACGTTAACGTTTGGAGCTAGCTTGAACTTCACGTGGTGTCTAGCAAGTCCGAAAAATATTTTTTCCCCTGAAATTAAGCTCATTATACTAGTATACGGGCACTTCAGTTCGTTCAATCGGGTGGCAATGCTGTTATTCTCCTTTTCTCCTGAATGAGTAGTTAGTAATCAAGCTGCGTTAAAGGTGGAGCACTAGTTTTGTGTTGTGTAACTTCTCTGGTCTATCGATAATAGTGGGAATTCAGATACCTGAAAATTACTGATAAATTTTCTAAAGTGTTATTCGTCCCCGCAACAAGTGATAGCGCACCTCCATTTGTGGTTTGCTAGAATGTTCTACAGAAATTCTTTGCATTCTTCATTTATGCCGCCTTTTCATTTCTTACCAGTGTCAGGAAAAGAGAGGCAGACGATGGAACAGAGTCGGCTCTGAGAGCATCATGAATTATCTCACAAGAAACAGTAAAACGTTTTATTATACGGCTATCCCGTTCACCTTTAAATTCTAATGAACTGAAGCTTTCGGGTTATTTACGTCCTCAGCAATGAAATAGAGTCTTTTGTCTTCAATACAAGAAACAGCCTCGTAATATCGAACTTACATGTGCAAACAAGAGGTAAGCATAAAAGAAACAACACAGAACCTCGATTTGTTACCAAAATAAGTAAAAAACGTCTTCAGGACTTGCTCGAGTTTGCAAAAATTATTAATGAAATGCAAGCAAAACAAATTCTATTAATACATAAACTGAGGTTTTATGAGTGCTAAGCTTATGTAAAACGAAAACACAACTCTTTACATATCGCTAAGGACGCTCTAATGGCACAGTGAATCGTTACAGAAAGTTCCACCTTCAGTGATATCTAAAGACATCAGCTGAAAAAATTTTCGAGTTAGCAAACTGAACGATGTTAACTGCGCACCCCTAACAAAGGTTTTCCAATGTGGAATGATTTTCTTTGAAGCTATCTATGATTCAAAACCTTGGCTATGAAGAAAAGCCATGAACCTACCCATTCGCTTCAAAGCGATGAAATGAACATAGAACTCTCCATCATCCACTTTTTGGAACCTAATAAACGTGTCAGACTTTTGGTCAGCGTCAAGCAGAGCTGCTGAGAATTTCAAATCGTTCGTGCTTTCTTCGTCCCACGCGTTGTCCTTGCAGAAACGTTCTATTACTTCATTTGACTTGTTAGTAGGAAACTGCATAAGCCGACAAGAGCTTCGTTCCTCGTAGTCCTGGAAACGGACTCCTCTTATAAATTCCTCTGCTGCTCGGATTCCTTCATTGCTGGCGTTGCGACTGCGAAGTTTGTTGACGAACTGTTGAACCAAGGCGGCACCAACGCTGAGCTTCTGCAAAGATACTGCTCCATTTTGTGAAGGCGATGCTGCTTCCATCGGTAGAGAGGCCATTCAGCTAATATTACCGCTAGTCGGACTGTGCTGTGACTGCCCCTCTATTTGAAAAGAAGACAAAATTGTCTACTTAGGTTTCAGACAACTTGTTCTAACTTGATCTGTCAGAAACCAGTTGTCTATCAGTAGACTAGCCTGAAGCGTAGGTGCCGTGCAGTACGACAGAGCAACGAGTTGAACATTTTTCGGTGGAAATGGCGAACGAAAGATGTCCGAACATAATTGTCCTGTAGAATGAATGGACCAACGTATGTCACTGGTGCTGACTGTGTTCAGGAGCCAATAATTCTCAAGGGAAAGGTTGGCTGGACCGTAGACGTTTGGCTATGCTCGGTTCAGCGTCAGTCAGCGCCAAAAGGCCACTGTAACCTGAAAGAAAACGTACTCGTGCTCAAATCAGCGCTTTGAGTTTTCCGATCGACCCTGTAGTACTGACATTGGAACGGCCGCGACGAAACGGCGCTTGCGAAATCTGGGGCGCTAACGATGTACAGGGGACGCTGGCGCGGAAAAAGTTGAGAAGTGTAAATGATGAAAAAAGGTTCAGTATATTCATTAATGCATTCCCTGCATGTTCCTGCAGTAGATGAAACCCGGAGAGGCAGACAGCCGTAACGCTTGGATATCACTTCTCAATTGTTTCGTTCACAGTGTTTCATACGGTAGACTGCCTTAGGTTTCAAGCAGTCACTGCTTCGCTCTAAATTTGTAATGTTTTGGTACGAGGTCATCGCACTTGAGTGTGACGGAAGCGCAGCTGACGTATTCATCAGTTTCTATTAATAGCATTCCTTCAAGTAGCAAGTTTTTCAAGTTCCTATGCTGCTTTTCATTCACTTAAGACCATGTAAAAAAGATTTTAATCGAACTGAATTTGTTTCAGCAATAGATATGCTTAACAGTTTATGATAGAGAAAGTAAACATTACTGAAAAAGCAGTAGATCGGTCAGCTAACCAGTTTTCCATTGAAGTTATTTCTATAGTCCTTTGTCTCCTTCCATTTGTGTCTAAGCTGATAGGTGACACGTCATTTGCGTATGCATTTTTAACGGCATACTGAGAAGCACCAAAATTCAAACAGTTTCTCTGGACACATGACTGAAACGTTAGTAGATCCTTGCTTTAATATTTTTGTTACCTTGCCTATAGCATTGGTGCTAAAGCGTGTTATTAATAACGTGCTAGAGTAAAAATTCATATGCTAAACCCGCGAAATAAGACTTCTTATTTCTGCTCTGATGCCCTTCAGAGGATTTCTCATAAGCTTTTGCTAGCCATTCGTTACAGTCAATTTGGTGCAGTGTGAAATTGCCGTAAGGATATCTGATCGGCAGTGGGTCTACAAAAGTACTTGTTACAGCCCATTCTCCCACACGATGCAGATGCATCAAAACCTTGCGCGCCTAATAATGATAATAGCAACACAACAACAACAACAACAACAACAACAACAACAACAACTACTACTACTACTACTACTACTACTACTACTACTACTACTACTACTACTACTACTACTACTACTACTACTACTA
>KN538389.1:862744-883755 GCA_000797535.1 Trichuris suis | reverse complement strand
AAACCATAATATCCGCGAAAATGCAAGCCGCTCAGCTACAGCAATGATCTAGAATAGTTACAGTAACTCCCCCGTTCAAGTCATGCCATTCTCTTTAAGAATCTTCCCTTTTATTTACGGGCTGTTCTCAACCGCGGATAACGGGTCTTACTGTAATAGGTTAAATAACAAAGTTTAATGCACAAGGTGAAACTTGAATTATTTCTCAAGAACTCACCAACCATAAACATTCACTGTGGGACAAAAGGTTTAAATCATGCAAGTAAACATACGGAAAAGCTGTTTACCATTCACTTTATATACAGGGAAATGGGGACAACAGACAGGATAAAATTCAAAACCATCAACCACATAAATTAACAAATACCAAACGTAAAAGGTTACGCGAGAAAACATTTAACATAGTCAGTTGAGAAAATCACAAAAACGAGGAAAGCAATAAATAGAATTTATTAATCAGTGAAATACACAATAGTTCCTCAGCCTTCCATCTGCCACTGGCCTGTAGTACGTCCTCTCCATCTGATACTTTCCGGAGGCCCTCCTCCTACTCCTTCGGCCAAAGCGCGATTTTCCATCTCACCCCTGCCCCTGGTCCTCTGTTCGGAGGAGTCTCCCTTTGCTATTTCTTGTAACAGAAGCCAGATCATGCAGCAACCGTTGTAATTTTCTTAGATCCTCCAGGGGGCGTTAGGACCCTCTCTGTCCTCACTTAAACACTTAGACACCCTGGGTAGAATGCGCATCTATCCGCTTAATCAAATAAGGTTACGTAACTGTCGACCCAAATGTCCCGTAAAAATACAAAAAGTTCAGGCATAAATCGCTATGTGCTCGAACTAAGATTAAGGGCATCAACTAATAGCAAGTGGAAAAATCGAGTTAGCAAACTAACGGCACCGTGTCATCATTGCACGGTGTACATGAAACTGAAGAAGACCTGCATTTTCAGCCATACAAAACTCCACCGTCAACTATGGAGTATTGTACTCGAAAAGCCGGCATTCTGTTACTTGAATATAAGCTGGCTGAAAAAGTGGTTTGGGTGGCCCCCAAGCGCCCCTTTGGCGATTTGCGCCCCCTCCCGGACTTCAAAAACGGCCCCCGATGGGGCACATGCCCCACCATGAGAATCACTGTTTTAAATGATCTTTGGATTATTTACTATACCTAATAGTTTGCTCAGCAAGTACAGACGTGTTCATTTACGCAGACGCCGACGACGGGACACGGTTGATTATGAATGCTACGTTCACTAATTTGCACGTTCAGTAAGCAGGCTACTTCTGTACACACAAACAGGAAAACTTTGCACAAGTCATGAAACCTAATGTCTTCAATGTATAATCTAACACTACCTATTGCATTAAAAATGAAACTCCTTCTAACGGGTGTGTGGTAAATCATAATGTTGATATGGAAGTACTACCAGTTAAATGTTTAATTGGCGAAGCTTTCGGGAATCACCAGTTCCCGTCTTCAGCGCATAAGGAATTAGCACTACCTATTAGTACATCCTACGCAAACAGCGGTTACGCAATTTTGAATGGAGAATAAAGACTTTACGTTGTTCAAACACGATGGATCCCGTTTGACTTGTTTTACCTACTGCCAAGAATCACAGAGCTTTCGGGATGCCGTTGATCCTGTCGTCATGGTCTTGATTAAACATGTTCGAACATGAAAACTACTTATACACCAGTTACAGGACACCCTATATTTAATTACAAGGAAGAGATGCAAGGAAAAAGACAGCATACAGACACAACCATCGTAAATCTAGCCACCTGGTACTGTAAAACAAAAAAGTAACGTTTTCTTTCTCTCAGCGCTGAAGGATTGGTTTGGCTAACATAGCAAAAGCGCAAACAGTGAAGAAATGAGTCTTAGAAAGGATGCAGAGCAGGACGTTTATTACACATCGGAGCTTTGGAATGCCTACTGTTCGAGCAATGGTACGAGGGTCAGTACCACAGTAGGAATATACGGGCGATACAAAGGGTCATATAGAGGCTACGCAGCGATCAAAATGAGCGGAAACCTTGCTGATTTCGACCCCTTCGCCAAACGTGAATGAATTATTACGGCTGGCATAGAAGGTCCCTTAGCCTCTGTAAGGTGCAAATGGCTCTCACAACATCCTGACGTGGAAGTTATGCGCAGACGCTGAGACGGAAGATCAACGATGACGGCGGTGGCGGCTTTCCTCGTATTTCAATAGGTATATGATTCGGATGGTGCACAGTTGCCGACTGACCATTATTGCTCCTCGTGTGAACATCGCGCAGATGCCCATAAAAAACTTCGAAAACTTTTCTTCCTATTTCAATACGTACATGTTCTGGTTGCACAGTTCCTATCTGACCATTAATCTGCCTCAGTTGAAACTCGTGCGGGCAATGGGAGAAAGAATTGACGACAGTGAAGCCTTTCTTCCCATTTCAGTAGGTGTACTGCTTGGTTGCTGCACATTTGCTACCTGCCCTTTGGGGCGCCCTATATATTCCTACCATGTTACGCCTTCATTCTCACATAATCACTCGGTGATGGCGGAATTAGGCGGGCCGGAAGCTCTGAAACGTGAATAAAGTGTATCCAAGCTCTGAAACGTAAGTACATGTACAACTTTAAAGCTTCCGTGAGCAATTGTGGAGCCCTTCATTGGCTAGGGTTCTGCTGTACTAAATTACTTCCTGACGACCGTTAAGCAGGTACAAAGTGCACTAAGCTGATATAAACATTTAGTCTACACCTTGAACAACATCACAGAGCTCATACGAAGTGAAACTATCGATGCTCGAAATGCACTCAAGGGACATAGAAAAGTCATGAATTTACTAAAAAAAATTGAATTGCTTTATATGTACTACCGAGTAAAGTCTGCTGCTCCGGTTGTCCATCAATTCAAGATACATGAGCGCAGTGTAAAGACTATTCTGAAAAAAGAAAGGGGAACTGGTGCTGCCGCTGCTGCAGCTACGTAAGAAGATGCGAAGGCCTTGCACTGCTCGTGATATACCATTTTATCCCTATGGAAGGTGCGGCTTTCGTGCGGGTCCAAGGCTGCTATAGAAGAGGACTGTGGACTCCAATACAGTTCGACGGAAAGCGAAGACGTATAACGACTTAAGAGGAAAGGAAGGTAGAGGATCTAAAGCTGGAGAGTTCAGTGCCACCAAAGGATGGTTTACTAACTTCAGGAAGAAGTTTACCTTGAAAAATATTGCCGATCAAGAAGCAGCTAACCAGTTCCAATCCACTATGACAAAAATAATTTAACAGAAAGGAAGCCGGGCCTTTACCAACAGCGGCCCTATAGACGGCGGTGATGTCGCTGCCGCTCGCTGATGAAGCCGGAGTGGCTGCAAGGTTGCTCTCTCAGCTACGGCGTAGATTATTATACCGCAACTGTTGTCTTCTTATTAATAGCGAGTCTGCGCCACCTAAGTACAAACCAAAATCGGAGAAAGATTCCATCTGAGGAACTGCATGCCGCTATGCAAAATCCTAGAATAGGCGTCGCAAGGAAATAAACATATAGTTGCATACGATTCTCGGTTAAGGCTTTAGTGGCGTACAGCCAGTCTTGGAAGCATCACAAACTGGCGCATTAACGTCGTTTAAAGCACTTTATTCAATTTACACAAAAACAGCGACAACCAAGGATTACAACGATTTCGGCAGGAATCACTAGAACGGCAAACCTGTTTCACGCAGAAAATTTGCCGCAGCTAACTCATCTGTTGGCATAACCCAAAGGTTGCGGAAGTTAATCCTACCCGCATAATCACAAAACAACGCTAGGAAATCCCAACCCAATGACGCGTCATCACAATCGCAACGCAATGGCACGTGATCAGGTCAAAGTGCAAGCAGAAACATAACGCTCACCAAGGCTGAGTACAACTCCAAGTGAGGCGTTGTAACCAATTAGAACAAGAACCAAGCGGTAACGACACAAACGCCATCTATAGCAACACTAGGGCCGCTTAGGGGCTGTCATGGGAAAGTCCCAAACTGGCTGCTGCAAGTGCTAGATTAGCTCTAGTGGCAGCCAATCCGACCAAAAAAGCAAGCGCCATGGACACCAACGCCGCCTGTGCGGCTGCGATTAGGAAGCCTACCCGAACAGGTCTTTAACGCAGGTAGAGGTTCACTTTTCTGGAAATGGATGCCACAATGGAATTTATCAGCAAAGAAGGGAACCGAACACAAGGATCGAAAGCACAAAGGGATGCTAACTTTAGTATTTTGCGGAAATGAAGCGGGGCATACGATCAAGAGTGCTCTAATCTATAAAACTGCTCATCCCCGATCCTTGAAGAGAAACGTTATGCAAGCACAATAAGAAGGCATGCACAACGAGAACCATCAGGTTTTTCACAACAGCAGAAATCAGAAATTCATCAACACAAAAAAAACCTCCTCAACACTGGTTTCATATAAGAATTAGTTAGAAACGTAATTTTCTTCAACGCGATAACTTATACACCTAACCACCGAGTAGTCCAAGGGTTTGCTGTATTCAGGAAGATCCCATTGAGCGACAAAACGGTGTGCAAGTAACTTTATGCAATCTTTTGAGAACTACATCATTCACCCTGCAACTTGTTGAATCCACTTTGCCTGAGAGTGATGCACCATTGCTAGCGTTTGTCTGATTTACAAAGGATGAGCATTTATGACAAGAATTATTACTTGCCGAAGAACTTGCAACATAGAGTAGAAAAGAGTCGATATTTCTCGTTGTGAAAGAGTTTTCCAAGGAAAGCAATACCCCTCTCTTAACAAACACGAGTGCAGCAAGTGATTGAATATGATCGAACTGAGAAGCTATTGCGCACCACTTAAAGGGACTTGTTTGCTCTAACTGTATTAGCAGGTCACTGCACGACTCATTGGCAGCACTGGTCGCAAAACACTCAGCGATTGTTTCAGTTGCTCACTACGGTTCGCCGTTGCAGCCGTAAACAAAACCAAGTGAAGATCGTTGAATAACAGATTATTCAGTCGGTTGCGTGAAACGAAGTAGATTGTAATCGCTTGCTACTTCATACTCAGTTTCGGTAGTTGTTAAAGGGCACTTGCTTGAGTCGTTCTTACGGCCTGTTTATACAGTTTTGGAATTCGTAGGGGATGAGAATGCTACTCTGCGAGGCAACTTGAAGAAACTGAAGAAACACCGCATACCTAACGGAATTCTACTTTAAGTTCAACAAGACGAATTTGCAGCTGTAAGCTGATGATATTAACTTAATCAAAACGAAACCTATTGTATTTGCATTTGTTTCAAAGCTGAACTGAAGATTGGCTAATTGGTAACAGGTCCAAACGTTAATCCCTGTTTCAAAGCTAGTTTTCCCTCAAACAAAACCTAGGACGTGGCGATTTCCGTCAGTGTCCACTCCTCGCTGCACTCAAAAAATGCCGAAGCCGCTGACGATGACACCGCAGTGCACTGCCATCATTTGGAAATGCTGCATGCAGACTTTGAAACTATTCAGTGACATTCTAGCCATAAAAATTCCAGACGTGACTGTAGATGAACACTGCAGAATAGGAGAACTGCAAATGGAACTACAGAAAGAGTTGATAGAGCTGTCACATAACGAAAGCTTCAAACCAAGGTTCAAAAGCGGATGCCGCCAGTTTTCTTTACAGCAACAAATATTAATAGCCCAAGTTCGTCCTCCATCACGGGCTGTTGCGGAAAAGCATCTTATCGTTTTTCCGATGGCATACTTGGTGAACCTGAGTGCAGTTACCGTCCTAATGAGTAAGAAAGGGAATCGGTATAAATAGTGAAACGAGGCGACCTAAGAGTGACGCTTATAAACAATAATCCCACTGCAAAAAAATTTGTTTAACTTCATCAAGCAAATCGCTCACACTGAGTAAATATACCGTTATGTTAAGGTTAATAAAGGAACAGGAACTTTCGTTGTAATCTCTTTTTGTTATTTGCGAAAAAGCTCTTGTTCTGTATTTTAATATGCCTTTCTTCCTACAAGCATATACAAACAAATAAAAATAGTCTAAGCTGGATTCATTACTCTTCATGGTTTCCGATAGCCATGGAAACTCTTGGACCTTATGATGGCTGATAGCGGGGGTTAACAATGCACACGTTCTAACATTGTTAAAAACGTGGAGCCTTTGGAAACAAGAGCTTTGTTTCACGTTGTTTTCTGTGCGACAAAATTATAGCACAGGAAACGACATAATGCATCATTTAAGTAACAGTTTGAAGAGAGCACTTACCATTTAGTCTTTCACTGTCCAGCTTCTTATCTATATGAAATCAGCTGCTAGCTTCGCTAGTTGCAGGTTGAGAATATTCCGCCATAAGAGAATTAACGCATCGGTTCCTTTCCTCTACGCCTTTCTCCCTTTGAAACCTTGCTGCGACAGCTTTGTCTTTGGCTACGTAGTATTCATACATTCCTAGCTTTTCCCATCCTTCGCTAAAAAACAGCTTTATCAGTAAGGGTGGAAAACTGATCCAAGAAGAGCTAAGGCTATTTTAAACCTTCTTCAAATTCCGAAATTTTTATAAAACATAACCATAGCAAAAAGGAGCGTACAATTCACGAGGAGCATCATGACGGGGCTGGTTGTAAAATCCGTCCAACGCAGCAATGAGACGCTCAGTAGGCGCAACAGGCATTGGCACTCGAACTGCATGAGGATCAATAGGTTCATAGTCCTGCGCGTCCAGTGGAACCATTGGCACCATAACACCTGCAGGCAAGTCATAGTACATACACCGAGGCTTGAGAGATGAAGATTGATATGCAGGAGTTGTCGGCAATCCGGGTTTAGGAGCTACCAATTTTGGTGGAGGCATATTGACGATAAAAGGCATTACAAATCTCTCGTTCCATGCAGGCGGCATGGAACCTACTGGACCTGCGAATTGAAACCTATTCATATCCCTTGGCTGCCAATGAAAATTGCCACTATCCATGGGAACGTGAGGCACTGCGGGAGGCCTCTGGAAGGAGCCTGGATAAAACTGAGGTTCAAATTGACCGTTCCCTCCATGAAACATGGGATTTGGTGGTGGAGGGTTGAAAAATAACGGATGGGAATGAGCTTCTCCGCTTCCGCCTTGTGGAAACGACTGGTTCGTTTGAGATGCATAACCAGGAGGACATGTTCCAAGAAGGCTTCTACTATCAACTGACGCCGAAGTAAACGCATCCGGAGGTTCAGCTGGAATTGCTGGCGGAGGCTGTCGATTAAATGAATTAAGACGAGGATCTAGATTATAATTCGTCGAAGACGTCAGGTTAACTCCAGGAGGAATCGGATTCATTGTGAACTCTGAAACTTAAAGTAATAGGGACAACAGAACTAACTTAGACTGGATTACTCGTTATGTTTTCAATCTGTTGCTCTGTGTAACGCACGAATTCCAAATGCTGCGATTCGTATTGACGATAGCGAATTTGAAACTGCTCGAATATTTTGCTCAAGATTGGTTCGAATTCCTTCGCTTGGGCTGCTCGATGATCAGATATCGTTTTCTCTGTGTTTTTCAAATTCTGAAATTAGAATCAACTGATGGAAAGTCTACACAATGATTCTCAATGGTAACTGCTAGCAATTCAATCACCATACATACAGAGAACCTCCGTATCCGTGGGGAATACGTTCCAGGGGTGACCGCGGATAATAGCGAACGCTTACGAAGGCGTGCATTGTACGACTTTAATACGAATACATACTAGATTGCATTGAAAATGAAGCTTTTTCTTACGGGTGTGTGAAATTTCTTAATGATTTAGGGAACTGCGATCCGTGAAACTTTATTTGTATTCCCGAAGCATTCGGGAAACATCTATTCCCGTCTTCAGCTTGTAGCTAATGGCAGAGGGCACCAGATTCGTGTGAAAATAAGTCTGTTTTTCTTGACGCTAACATTTCCCGGGCAGCCTACCACTGAATCGGTGTTCCTTAAGGGCGCAGGTCAGCGATCCTGTGCTCCTCCTAGGCAGCCAGTGTTCCCCCAGCATGGCTGCACAGCGAGCCAGTGCTCCTCCTGGAAAGTCGTTCAGTGAACGCGGACATCGAGTCACGAGATCTCATCCACAGGCTGCCGTAGCAACCCAAGTTGGGCCGTGCTTCGATGCCCCGTAACCGCCAGAGTATCAGTCTACATGCAGAAACTGACACTCCATCTCAGAACTTTCTTTGAATGGATACGGGGCTCTGACCGTACTATCACTGTAGAATCTCAATATTGCGCGAAAATTTACCATCGACTGGCCACTTCGTATTAAGCGGTAACTGTTCATTATACATTCAAATCACTAAATTGATGCAAAAACCCGGAAAGACGGTGCAATGTCTAACAGGATGCCAACCGATGGGCCAAAACATGTTTAATCTTATCTCCGTTATCTTCGGACTTGTACCGAGAGGTAGTTTTATCCGACGCTGCGAGTACAAGCTGCTCCTAAAGTAATCGTTTTTCTCGTGTTATGGAAAATCGTCGTTTTGAGGTCAGAGCTAACATTAAATTTCTATCCAAGCTTGGTTGGCAGCCCAGGAGGATTATTCAATCTTTGCAGCAGGTTTACAGAAGTAGTGCATCATCTAAATCGGTTGTCTATGAGTGGATTATTCAATCTTTGCAGCAGGTTTACGGAAGTAGTGCATCATCTAAATCGGTTGTCTATGAGTGGATAAGGCGTTCCAAGGAGGGCAGAGAGGCCATCGAAGACGACCGGAGAGCGGGAAGATCAGCAACCACAATGAGCGAAGGAACCGTGGCCCTTGTCCGGAACCTAGTGGAAGGAGACCGCAGAATTACCATCAGGAGGATTGCTAGAATGGCTAGGATCTCCCCTCATTCAGCATTTGGAATAATGCATGAAACTCTTGGTCTGAGGGAGCTTTCAGCTCGGTGGGTCCCGAAAGCGTTGCGCGAAGAACAGCTGGTTCGACGCGTTAACCTTTCTCGGGTGCTTTTAACGAAGATTGAAGTAAATGAGACCGGGTTTTTTGAACGTATCGTCACGGGAGATGAAACATGGATCTACCAATATGAGCCCAGGAATAAGATCCAATCCAAGCAGTGGTTACCGAGGGGGTCAGCAGGTCCAGTCAAGTTGAAAGCGGAGCGATCGGCTAGAAAGGCTATGGCGACCATATTCTGGGACTCGGACGGAGTAATTCTGACTGACTTCCTTGAAGGAGAGCGAACAGTCACGGCAAGTTCTTACAAAGCAGTATTGCGAAAATTAAAGACCGCACTGGCAAGAAGACGGCGTGGCAAGTTGCACCTCGGTGTCCTTTTCCATCAGGATAACGCGCCGGCTCATTCGTCAAGGACTGTGAGGACTGTTCTTCGTGAGTTTCGGTGGGAATTCATTCCACACCCGCCCTACAGTCCAGATGTTGCCCCGTCAGACTTTTTCCTCTTCCGAAAGTTAAAAAAACATTTAAAAGGCACGCTGTTCGAGTCAATGGATGACGCGAAACGCGCCGTCTCGGCTTGGTGCAATGCACAGCCGCCGAGATTCTACAAGGAACGTCTGCGGAGGTAGAGACACCGTCTGCAGAAGTGCCTACAGGTTGACGGAAGATACGTTGAGAAATAAGTTTGATATCATTGCAAATAAAATTTTTATTTAATTTTTCCGGGAACTTTTCGAACAACCCTCGTATGTTGTTTATCGATCGCTACGATCCTCTTTCTTTAAATTTTGTTCCTCTTTTAAACTGTGACAGTTCGCAGACTGCGACAATATCTGCCTTTTCATTCAGACGTTGGCACAGACGACGGAGACGGCTGCTTCAGAAAGTTTCGCTTCTTTCTTGTGTTCTAATAAACGGTTCCCTTGCCGCATTGAGAATCAAAATGAAATACAAGGGCATCGTTAAGATGTTTGTCTTTACAAAGAAATTACACTCAAATTGCTCTGAGTGGAAAAGTTAAGCTTCGGCACTTGAACACAAAGAAAAGTACAGAAGAGATAAATCAGCAAAATACTTACTGCCAACGTTTCGCTGTCGAAGTAATGTTGCTTTTCCCATATATCGCGGAGTCTAGCCAACTTATCTTGCACAAGGTGGTCATCAGCTGCCAACGTCCACGCATAAGCAAACATTAACGCCACAAACCGATTAAGAACAGCTAACAGATCCACTGATTGCTTCCGAGACCTAATAGGCACACAATTATTTCTGTCAAAGACTTACCCCAATCACTGCATGTGGTAGTAGTCCAGCAATCGCTTTATTACAGTTACTTACACATTTTCATTCGATTAAACAGTTGCATTGAAGACGAAACTCTTCCTGATGGGCGCGTGTAAATGAGTAATGTAATTACGGAAACTCGACCCGTGAAAGAAATTTTCACGGGTCGGACGAAAATTTCACTTTAGGGTTCATTGTTTGTAAGAAACAGGGAAATGGGGCACTGATGGGGAGTCTATTGTCTCCGGTACTGGCTAAGGTGTTCATGGAGTACTTCGAGCGCTAATTGTTTTCTCACACCAGCACACACGTCACGCCCACATTCTTTAAACGATACGTGGATGACGTCATTGCGATACTCAGAAAGGGAGAGGAAGACACTTTCTTAGAAATTCTGAACAATGAATTACCCGGCGTGATAGTACTTACGATTGAAAAAGAGGTGGAAGGGAAACTTCCTTTTCTGGACACCCTTATCATTCGTTCACAAAAGGGAATAAAAACCAGGGTATACAGAAACCGACGTACTGGGACAAATACGTCGACTTCACCTTACATCATCCGCAGCATGTCATGATTGGGATACTACACGGCATGGTTGACCGTGCATTAGTCATTTGCGATCGGGAATACCAGGGACAAGAACTTGAGCTCATCCGGAGGACGTTCAGGGAAAATGAACCCCCCGTTCATCTTACACAATAATTAGGCGAAAAATGGAGGGCAGAACCAGAGAGAAAGTCTCTGCCACGGGACCGCGGCTCATCATTCCCTACTACCCAGGCTCAGCGGAAAAATTAAACGGCTTGGAAAGAAGCTAGGTTTCAATGACTGCTTCAAAGGAAGCCCGAACCTTCGTGCCATTCTCCGCAATGACAAGGAAAAAGTACCGTTGGACCAATGCCCTGGAGTAGTTTACGAAATAAAATGTGATTGTTCGGCCTCTTGCATTGGGTAAACGGAAAACACTTTAGCACATAGGCTCCAGGAGCACATGATGTCCTTAACGAGGTACAGGAATGCGGTTAACCGGCTGAACGGAGAATGCTCCAATGCATTACGTGGACGCCCCCGACACTAGAACTACACGAAACGATGGAGCAGGCCGCTCATTCGTCAGCAGTAGTACAACGTGCTGCGCACTGCACAGGCCAACTGCACACGAAGGTGCTCTGCAGAGAGAGCCAATTTACGATTAGCAAGATAAAGCAAGTACTCTACATAAAATGCAATACCATAAAAATCAGTGACTCCTGAACAAACATCGTACGGGCCACTAACTGCTGGCTTTTACAGAAATGTCCTGCGGATGAACAATGATCGTTCACGACGGATTCTTGGGACTAAACAAAACGCCCATCCCCTATTTTCCCAATTCCCTCTTTCGTTTTTTCCTTCCTTCCCCTCACTTTTAATATCATTCCCGGTTTTAAACCTCCTAGGAATCCCGTCCTTTAAAGTAATTTTGGCTAACTAATGCCCTACCAGCGTATCTTCTGCCATTACCGACGCGCTGAAGACGGGAACAGACGCTTACCCGAAAGCTCCGTAAAATAATAAAAATTTTCACGGGTCGAATTTCCGTAATCACATTATGCAAATTAAACAGTATATATTATAACCTTCAACAAAACCGGGGTCTTTCACCCCAAGTTTAAGCAAGCAGATGGGTCTTAGGTAATCGGTCTGCGCGCTCGAATAGAGCCGCCACAGTTCAATGGCCTCTTACGCCGTGTCAACTCGGGTCATCAGTAACCCGATTATCAATCATCACAATGCTGTGACAGAACGGGGGGAGCGCTGCCACGGGTGGCCAAATTCCGGGCACCAACGTAAAAAGACCCCCCTAATAAACACATATCTATTCCATGTTATTTCTTCTCATTACTGTTCTACGCCCTATACTATTCTGTCTACATTGTATCCATAAAATCAAAGTTCCTCTAAAGATAAAGTGTTCCGTTACTCCTCTAAGCCTAAACCAAAACGGAGTACAGTACAATGCCTAGACTATTCTGTGTACATTGTACGTAAGCTTAAAGTTCATCTAAAAATAAAGTTGTGTCATTCACGTAAGCCTAAACCAAAAACAGAGAACACTGGGATGCATATAACATTCTGTACACACTGTGTCCATAAGAGCAAATTCAAATAACGACATGACGTTCTGTTACTTATACACTTTATCGTAGGGTAACCGTTGTGAACAACCATTCCACGTTCATACTGGATAGCAAAATGAAATGAACTACCCAGTATGGAACAATAATAGAGCTAAACGTTGCAATCGGTAGGGAATCTGCTTGTTTAGGGTTGGGAAGAAAGTCCCCAAAACCGTGTTCCTTCCTTCTGTTCGCTTAATTTTTACAAAGTAATCAAATTGCTACGCACGTCAGTCTGCTATTCGCAGAAAATATCCATAAACAGTAAACCTGCTTATCCGCTGCATCCAGCGATTTCCGTGTATAATGAAATCCTTTGCACAAAATAAAAGACAATCTGCGTGCAACATGCGCACTTCATGTTGCGTAAATTAAACCATTTCTGGATTAATTATAACACCTAATACTTTAAAGACTGCTAGCTTCATGACGAGTATATGCAATAGGTGCACATAAAATACTCGACAAGCACGCGTTCGTTGGGCATTTACTGTTATCCGCGGTCCCCTAGAGCATATCGCCCGAGGATACGGAAGTTTTGCTGTATTTAAAGTATAAGTACTTATGGCCACCTGTTCCCTGAGGATCTTGTACGCACATCTAGAAGCAGCAGTCAGAACTGTACACGGGACAACCGATTGGTTTGGGATTATTGTTTTGCCGGACAGTTTTAAAAATTTGACTGATTTAAAATAAAGGTAAGCCCTTCCAAGGTAGAGGAAACTAAAACTACTTACCAACTGTGAAGCAAGTCATTCACGAGGTAGAGAAGATGAAGTTTGAACGTAGCAGTATTTCGTTTATCCTTGATTCTTTAATAAAATCTCATTTAGGAATTATGAGAGAAAAAAACTACTTACAAAGCAAGGAGAAAGCGCACTATAACTTCTTCACATTTCTGATTACTGCAATTCTTAGATATCCAGCTTTTGCAATGCTTAAAGAAAACAGAACATACGAATGGACCCAATACGTTAGCTAGCGTTACCGCAATTGATTCCTTCGTACAGTTTTCCTTCAGAGATGCAAGCAACTTTGAAAGCTGCGTTAAATTAGTACCACATTCAACCGACATACGATTGATGACTTCGTTTTCCCCAGTTCGGATAGCTTCCTTCACTTGTTCCTACATGCGAAATTCATTTCACTTATACAGTAAATCACTTGGCATTTAATCCACTCAATAATCAACAGGATAGAAAAACGTGTTGAGCATCCACTTTAAGAATTCCATGAATTCTAACTGTAGTTGGGCCCCCGCATCAGAGGGGGGAATAGGTTCCAAAGGCCTTCTGCGGATGGCTGAAACCAGCGGGTAATAGCAAACGCTTTATCACTGCGTACATAGCGTAACTACCATATGCGTACGTATTAGATTGGTGCAAAAATAATTGCTGTTTTTCTTACCTCAAACCATGACGCATACCACCAAATGAACTTTTATTTGATTAATTACGTAATACACTTTTCATGGCTGAATTTCCACGTGGACGCTGAAGACTGAAAAATACAGCTCCCGAAAGCTCTACGTCCTTAAGCTTGAGGTTACATAAACAGGTTGCTTACGTAAAATGTGAAAACTTGCGCGCCTGTTATGAAATCTTACGTACTTGATACGCAATACACCTTCTTAAAAGGCGGAATCGGCTCTACTGGTTTGTTCTACTGGTTTATTGAGCGTTTACTTTTATCTATTTCTGGCTGCTAAATTAAAGATAAAAAAGCAAATTAACGCGATTCGATTGCACGCACTAGTGCAAAGGAAACTGGTTGCAATATCAACCAACCGTCTCAAAAATTTTACACGGGAGATCAGGCCATTGATTACTAGGAGGAGGATCACTTTGAAACAAGAATATACGGTGCAAATGAAACTAATAGCAGTGGACAAAGAAGCGGAATTCCCACTTTCAAATTCATTTCAAGGATACAGTTAAATAAAAATCTACCCAAGAATAAGCAAAACAGTTTTTCTGGAACTTCTCGCTAATTTTTCCTTTGGGATTGGAAAACGATAACAAACCGCAGATACTGAAGCCCCGGATACGGGGGCCCAACTGTATAGCTTTCGATTACAGGAAAAGAAATTCGATTCTTACATCCTGCTGAACCATTATAGTGTCCCGTTGCGCTTTCAAATTTTCTTCACTCTCTTGTACCTTCCGTTTAAGCGCGTCAATGCTACTTAATCCAAATGCTTGGTTCGACATTATTGGAGGTACAAATGCTTCCTTCAGAGCTGAAGTAACGTTGAGCTGCAAGCATGTCCAAACTATTTCTACGACTTTGTACAGCAACCGAAATGACAAAAAGCATACGACAATAAATAATGCGGGCATTTCTTAGCCGACAGTTGTAACAAAGCATTACAAAAACCAATAAGTTGAGAAAACAAACGTTTCTACCTTTTGGAAACCATATTTATGAGAAATAACGTCCAGAATTCGAACCGACACGATTAGAATAAACAAAAATAATAAAACCAACCAGTAAGTAAAGTACGATACCAGCTTTCGCTGCTTCCAATTTGCGTTTGTAGTAGGCTGAATGTAAGCCACCAAATAAAAATGAGAACTTCGGATTATGCCGCTGTTTCTCGCGAGTTAGAACTTCAAATTCCGGACCGTTGCGAGCGACAAACTCAGCGAGCTTGTCAATGATACCGCGCGTTTCTAGATCTACAGGGACATTCAAGCAGTGTCGCTCAACGCCAATCAGGACAGCGAATGCACAAAACGTACCTGATGGAGGACAATCAAACCCGCAATAATCTTCCATTAAACTTTAAAATTCATGTCAGGAACTCACAGAGCACAAAAACATTAAAACAGAAATGTTGGAGTAAAGGCCTTCAAGTAATCGTACTGTAATAGAAAGCAGGTTGTATTGCAATACTGATATTGATACATGAAGAACTACATGACTATGCGTCGTTCTACCTCGGCATACAATATCAGGCTCGACCCTTGAAAAATTTGAAACATCAGTGTTTGCTGAAGACGGTTTGATCCAAATGATTTGCCGCACACCGTTTGACGCGTGACCTCATCGTACTAATCGACTCTGATGCTTGACGCATCAGTCTCGCCTCTGGATCACCTCTCTTAGGTTTAGGTTAGAGTCCACTATGTATTCTATGAAAACAGCGCATCCAAATGAAACCAAACGAAAACGTAGGGGCGTGGAATTGAAACCTCCGTCGGAAGGAGGGTTTCGACATGCTACCTGCAATATATAATGCACGCTAACGTAAACTTAAAGTAGGTGGTCCAGTGGCGACAGTCATGCATCAGGGATCAGGCTCGATTGGTACTAATCAGGGGGTGCTTCAAACTTTAATTTGGCAAAATAAGGCTCTCCTAGCCAGTGCAATCGCACCGGTACAGGTTTACCATTTAGGCAGATTTCGCAGCTCTATATCAGTGTTTCCCAAGGGGGCGACTTCAGTTTTCCGGGGAGCTATGGGCTGCCGAGGGAGGCGATCTGGGTCCTCCGGGGGCTTTGGAAATCAGGGAGGGGGCGCAAATCGCCAAGAGGGCACCTTTGAGATAAGGCGGGCGCATGACCCAAGTGGGCCACCGTGTTAAAGGACATAGGAAGGTATGACCCCCGGGTCACCTATTTCGCGTACTGCGTAAGATAAAGTTGCATTGCCGCTATGCGTGCATTCACACTTTTGAGGCTGACTACGCCCCGGTCCACCGGTCCAGGCAAGTGGCGCGTTCGAAATTGACCAATCAGAATAGTGGGCGATGGCGGGCAAAAGGTTGGGAAACACTGCTCTATAGGAAAGAGCAGTCCATGCGTAATTATCTTTTATTTAAGAGGGACGAACCATGTCTTGAATACGTAGTTCTTCTTAACGGGACCGTATATTTTCATGTTGTATAAACTTTGATTTTACGGTAGGCGCCCGGTTTTTATTCTAATAGCCGGAGCTTTCGGGTGTAACATCATCACCCGTCATCAGCGGTAACCAACAGAATGGTTACTAGTTCGGTTCTGCTGGTTACCTCTGATGACGGGTGATAGTGTTACACCCGAAAGCTCCGGCTATTAGAATAAAAACCGGGCGCCTACCGTAAAATCAAAGTTTATACAACGAACCATGTCCTGCTATGAGTCTTGCATATAAACTTTTCGCCATTTCCATAACTCTGAATCTGTATCATGCACTTATACGTTGTCGACAGGTCGTTATTGACTGCAAAGTTTCGAAATATTCATCAATATTTTTCTAGTTTGTGCTACTACGGCAAAACTCCCGTTCCATACAAAAGTTTAATCCGAAAGAAACAAAGCGGAGCTCGCGCAACTGATCCCATCTTCATCATGAAAGACTGGTAGTACTGTTCTACGCGAGGGCGGGACGGGCCAAAGTTTGTTGGCGAGGCCAGAACAGACCTCGACCATACCGCTTTTTGGCCGCTGTAGGGACGCATGCTTGATTGAATGGGCCAGCAGTCAGGGGTGCAGCAGCAAGACAAGAATGCCAGTGCTGATAATATGTCGTTCACCCCACCCGTTCCTCTCTGTTGATGCTTTAGTTTTGGCGAATATGCAGATCCTCATTGATCATGCTGAGGCAGAAGCCATGATCATGGCAGTCTCTTAAAGCTGAAGCCTGAAGTTGTTAGAGACGTCTATGCATGTTTCACAATCGCAAATGCTGCCACCCTTTCCCCTTCCAGAACATCTGAGCCTTCTTGGACGTTCTTGTGATGAGAAGAGATAGTCTTCTAAGAACGAAGGTGCAGCGAAAACCTACACGTTCAGTGAGGCATCCGGATTCCATTTCCAGCCATCCAATGAATGTGGAAGCGGGCAGCATCACTGGGATGGTAGACTGTGCAGTCACCCTTTGTGAGACACAATTCCTACAGGACAACCTACATCGCATCCATGGGACTCTGGTACGGGGAATGATTTCCCAAGGAAATTGACTGACATGACTATCAACTACAGCATTAGAAAGCTAAACGGATGAGATTCTAGAACGGAGAGGGTTCTGTCGGCCAGACACATGAGCACCGCTAGGCGGCGCCCCAGTCGTCAATCCGTATATAACCGACTTACTCCGTTCGTGACAGTGTTCTCGTTCTATACAGCGTACTAGCGCAGTAAACTCTTGTACATACTACCAACGGACATAACAGAGAGCAATGAAGATCCATGCCGCAAGCTGTTCCTGCCATACGTATCCTGGTGTCACAGAAGCAATCCGTAGAATTGTGACAGTCCTAGATCTGCTGTGGTGTTCAAAAGCCATTCGAACTTAGCTCGATTCCGCGGTCAGACAAGATCAGAATTCCATCAGAACAGAAACCAAGGCCAGTCTATATCGCGTCTGCGGCCTGCCTATTTCATTGCATGGACCGCGCGATATCCTACACGCTCAAACAGCATCAAGCAAACATGAAGACACGCAGAAGTGCTTCGAAACGCCACCATGCAGAAACTCTGGCGGGCAGAGGTCAACCACCAAAGAATAACTCACTTAAGGTCATGGACGAGACGATGGCAGCATCATCGACTGTGGAATATTCGACGAAACGTTCCTTTCCTGAAGAAGACCGCAGCATTACAGAACTAAAACTGCCAGGAAGCTGACTTCTGCTTCCGAAAAAGCAAAGAGACTCTGTAAGCAACAACAGAGACGAAGGGGAGTGAGCTGCTCAGTCAATTCCGGCATTTTTCACTCGCTGCTGACCCATTCAATCAGGCATGCACCCCTACAGTGTCCAATAAACGGTATGCGCGAGATCGGTTGTGACCCCGCAGTCATTGACCGAGTCGCTCATACCTAACCACCAACTGGTCGAGTAGAATAGTACTGCTTCATTTCAACACTAAAGATGGACCCAGGCAGTTCCGAAAGCTCTGTTGTAGTCTTATTTGATTAAACTTTTGTATTGAATGGGTAGCACAGGTCAAAGAACCTATCGTGACTCCACTTATGAAAACTTTTGTACCCTTTTATTAAAGTTTGCGCAGCTTTTGGGACTAGACGTGTTCCGTCATCAGCGCGATGTAGTATGACAAAGTATTTTTGCGAGCCGTCATTTGGTGAGACGAACTGTTTTAAAGGATGACGGAGAGATTGAGAAGTTCAAGATAAGCTGTGTTTAGGCAGTTTATTGTTGAAATGAGTATGGACAGGAGGAAAGAAGAGAGAAGAAAATTTTTGGTAAAGGAATGGGTCAGAAGGAACTGAATAGAGCAATATTAAAAACTAACTGAATAAGTTGAAGAAAAAATAAATAAGGTTAACAAATCATAATTGATCTTGGATTCACGGCTTTGGCCCGTTTTTTGCTGTGTGTCTGTAAATAAACTTCAAACTGCCCTACCAACGAATGGATGAGCAAATTGTCAGAGATAAGTACAGAACAACGACTAACCGTACGTTTCGGAACTGCTCTTGTTCCGTCGTCAGCGGTGTAAGGGAGCTTACAAGACATCCCGTCTTCCGAAAAGGTTAACAAATGTCGGAATGAGTAAAGAGATTCTTGCTTTGATGGCTTTTTAAAAATAAAATAGCAGCCGGGTTCGAGGTGCTCGTTAGTTGTGGTCACCGTTGGGCTCCAGGTGAATTCCTTGTAATGCAGCATTTTGTTGAAATGGCAATCTTCGTCCAGGTACCATTCTTGCTGCTGATGTTATGCTTTATGTAGAGGGCCTATTTTACCTTCCTAATCATAATGTGGCCCTCTCTACAGAGGACCCTTGCGTGCAGCTAGCCTGGAAAATGTGCTGCATGCTGTACGACCGCGGAAGCTTGGACAGCTTTGTTGTGGATGCTGATGTTGCAGGAAGAATTACGCAGAATCGGAAGAAATGTATTCCATTTAGCCTGAAAAGGATCTTACATTCCGTGCTTATTATGATCACTTAATTGCTGTTGCGTTCCACGCTGATCTCTGTCTATGGATTTGCTCACCAATAAACCTGTACGCAGTGAGACGGAATTTCTCCAGGTTATCTCCAGATCCCAAAAACACAACAAGCTTGCTCCATGGATTCATGAGGTTTAATTTAACGCGGGTGACCACGCCCCTGATTGTTACTTTCATCATACAATCTGGCTTCTGCATTATTGTACGGATTGAAGCATTTCAAGTGCTCCTGGAACTGTGGGTTAGTGTGTTGCCCGTTTCCCCGATGTAGGACGCAGAGCATTCACATTTAATTTCACAAGCCACTCCAGAGCAGGTTTGGATTTCAAACCAGACTCTGAGATTTAGTATTTTCCCAGTCTCTTTCTCTTCTCTCCCACACTAGCGTAGCAAGAGACAATAAGTTGTGGTACCGAAGCGAATTTCTCATGTTGCTCAGGTCACGTTAAGTCAACGTTGGGAGAGGAAATCCATGTAAGTAAACAAGATGAAATTTTTGATCTCCTTCTTTTATCACCGGTGGGTATACTACGTTCTCTGTCGTTGCTGGATCAGGGGACTGAAATGGATGCGCATCGTTCCGAAGCATCAAAGAAGAACAGACATCAACTCCGTTTGAGCATCTGCTTCTCGCCTACTTCTTAGGTGACTGACCCACTTGTCCAATTTGTTTACCTTGCCGAGCGGCTTTAAATGAGCACATATTGTCTGCTGGCTAACGCCAAGCTTCATCGCCATCTCATCTTGGATTTGGATCAGGCCTGACTCCACTAGCTCCTTCAACGCATGCTCGTCAAAGTTTCAAGGCGACTGGTCCGTGGTGAATCTTCCTAGCTCTCACAACCGCTCGCGAATCTCTTGAACCAATATCCCGCTGTCGATTTGAAGACACTACCTGAACCCAGAAAGATGAAATAGTGAGCGACTTGCCACTGCTTCGACACCAAGCTCCTCTTGCACCAATGACAAGGGCCAGGGTGCTGAATTCCGTTGCACCGGTCAGCTCGCGCGCGGCTTCAGATAGGCAAAGACATTTTTGGCATTTCTCCTTATGACGTCTCGCCAGAGAATCTTTGTCTTCATATGGAATGGCAGTACCCATTGTCCAACATTTTCCCTCCTTACTAATAACGAGGTCAGGCTATATGTCGCATCACCTACACGTGGTTCGGTAACAGTTGAAACCAGCAGACTGAAGCAGCGATACCATACCAGAAAGCTTACAATTTCGTTGTGACGCCGGCAGATAAGTCCGTGGTTATAACGGGCAGTTTTGGGCAATATGGATAAAAGATTCCTGGGCGCCACTTACTTCCCCACAGCGTCTGCACTGTGTCCTCTGGTCGCCCCGGTCTACCGGACCACGTTTGGTCTACAGACGTGTCGGTATTAGGTTGGTGCGCATCTCTACTGCTGAAATGAAGTTTCGCTCAGTCATTCTTCCCCGTTTACCGGTCGCTCAGCAACAGTATATCATCACCAAAGGTAAGACAGCTTATGGAGGTTTCCTTGTTAATATGAAAACCGGCGTTATTTGAGCCCAGGAGGCCCAGAAGCTCATCAATGACCAGCGCGAAAAGTACAGTAAGACCCCGTTATCCGCGCTTTTTGGTTCGCGAGGATGACCGCGGATAATAGGGAACGCTAAAATTTGAAGTGTCTGTGCCTATTCCTGTGCGCTCTCGGAATGTTAAAGCATTAGAAGAGATGCGCTTCAGGTTAACGCTGCGATTAGGGACCGAAC
>KN538389.1:839604-854802 GCA_000797535.1 Trichuris suis | reverse complement strand
CCTCTGACATCAGTTGCAGCTGGTTTTGTCACAACGGCGTACCAGCTAATTCTATGGGTGACTCACGATGAATGCGCCTCGCGCGTATTGCTAATCCGCCTTCTAGCGAGAATTAATTCTACATGATTCCTATTGGTCAGCTTTATTCCTAAATTTAAGAAATAAAGTTTTGAGCTATCGCTGGTCCTTTTCCATTTCTACGGTTCTTAGTGGGCGCGGAAAGCACTGGTAAGGCCGTAAAGGAAGTTTGGGGATTTGTCCCGTCCCGTCTTCAGCAGTGCTAGGGAAATCCCTTGGGATAACTGTTGGCGAAGGAAGAACGAAGACGGAATGAAACAGACTGTACACAAAACGAACCAGGACAAAAAAGCGAGGAAAAACAAAGGACCAAACTCCACAATATAAGTAAGACCCAAAAAGAGAAGAAAACAAAACAAACGCGGTAATAAATCAAAAGAAAACTTTAACAAAAAAGGCCTTTAAGATTCTAGAACAACTTTAAAGCTATGACATTTTAACATCAAACACTACTGAAAAATCCATGTGGACTAACGTGCTGACTACGAGACTCCTACGTCCCGTAGGCTTCGCGTTTCGATTTCTTTATTTTCTTCATCAAAACGGACGTATCATAACTTACGATGAGGCAGTAACTGCTGTTTTGTTATTTAAAACCATGGAGGTTCATTTTTTGAATACACAGCTTTTCGTAACAGATTGAAAAATTATAACAGTAAGAAACGGTATAATTCCCGTTAGTATGCAACAGAATGAGAAGGAGCTTTCGGAAACCAGCTGTTTCCGTCTTTAGCAATTGACGTTAAGGCACTGCCTTACTTCTGTCTGTTACCATGGAAGTGTCAGCGTGCAAAGTTGATTTCAAAAATTTCGTAGCAGGGACGAGAGCGCTGAAGGTGAGGAGAATCATGGGCTTAATTGTTCGATTAGCATAGGCAAGAATAAGTGATGAAGGCAGAACCGATAGCAGAAATCATTAGAGCGAGTTTCGCAGTTTAAATTGTTTGAAAAGCGTGCCTCAGGTTCTGTTTAGAACTACGGATCGAAGATTGAACTAACGGAGGAGAGAAGTTCATATCGCCTTGAAACATCTGCAGAACCCATTTATATCGTTCTATGATTCTGTAACCGCAAGAAGACAACCCCTAACCAGCAGATAGGCGGATCATTGATAAATAAAACAGGCCGAAATGAAGGAATGGGTAATTCAGAGCTTCCCGAATTCTCTGATTTTGTCATTGACATCAAGCGTCCTTCAAATGGCCTTTGCTCACATTGTGTAACTTTTCTGGATATTGAACGAACACCTACGCTTTCGTGAGTAATCGGTAAGGGAATACTAAAACGCAGACACTCCTTTTGGTTGCTACTATTTGCACGCAGCGAGAACGCTAGGAACACACTGATAGTTGCTCTGTGCGGAAGGAGTGGATACCAGTGGGTAAGTAAAATGGGTCGGACAAGTACAAGTTAGGAGCAAGCAGACTGAACGGGACGATAAAGGTTTGAACGTGTTATTCCCTGTGCTCGCTTGGCAAATGAGGGAGGCTTATCATTTACTTTTCTAGGATTGGAACTGCAGAAACCGAAACTAGGAATATCGCAGTCATGATGTTATTCTTTTTTCCGCTTTCAACTATAAGGAAAATGATTAAGAAACGGGAACTGTTGCTAGTCACGTGAAAGAAATTTGCCCTGAACCTATACCTAAGCTGCCGTTGAAGTATCATCGAGCAATGAGGCTCCCTCTATGCAGTTTCATGTTTTAAGAATTGTACTTCAATTTATAAAATCCACTGTAAGGCCTTTTTCCAATGTCAGAGTTAAGCAACAAATGACACTTATCAAGTCTGACTGTTCATTATTCACTGAGGAAAAGAATGTTCATTATATTTATGCTACAATGAAAAGGTCAGTTTTTAGGAGAAAATGCCTTGTTCGGCAAATTCAGGCAAGGAAAACAGTGGTGACATTTTGGGAGCAGAGCTTTCGCTAAACAACTTGAGTACGCAGGTAGGTGCGTCAAGAAATGGAACAACAGCATTTCGATGAGCACATCGCCGGCGCATGCATTTGGACAGGGCTACTGCTTGGCAGAGCTGCTCGAACTGCTTCAAACCGTTCTGCGCATCCTTCCTACTGCCACTTTAGAATTAATGCTTTTGCAGGTGTAATCTTCTTAATTAAGATAAGTTTTGATTGCATGGTTCTCTTCACTACATTATACGTTCCCTTGTAGCAAGTGACAGCATCCTGCCAGCTGTTCTGATTCCCTGATAATTCATACTCACGTATTCCAACACCCCTACTCTACGACGGACAGTATTGTCTCTCTATCCCAGCCCACCGCCGCAAGAAACTATCGCATGCCATATCACTGACTCCACGAAACAACAAGATCAGACATTCGAAGTAAGGCATGTACTGAAAGTTGTCGCTTTCGCACTGCCGTGAAGTTGAAGCAACTCAGGTCGATGAACCCTTGTATTACTAAGCGCGAACGCGTAACAGGCCGTTTGGAAGACAGGACGTAGCGAAGCTGACATGCGTATACGTTTTTGAACGCAATCTCGTTTAACACTTACGGTTTGGAATGCGAAAATATAAATTCAACATACACTGGGAAAATCGAGAAGTTTCTTTTCAAAAACCCCCTTTGTGGCGATGTTCATCTTACTCCACTGGACTGGAACTGAACTACAACAAATGGGAATGGAAAATGGACAGTTAGATATTGTTTGGCTTAGTGATAAAACGTACTAATTGCCAAGCAACGGTGTTCACGGTCCTAGCAAAGGTAAACGGACGGTCTTGCCGTCGAAAAGTGGCAGTAGGGTAGTAGCGCCGTGGAGACACTCGCGGACAAGTAGCCCCGTCGAGATGTTATGCACACGCAACAGATGCCTTTCAGCACAACTTAACAACACCGAGTGTCCAGACTTTTAATGATGATCAAAACGGTCATGTATGTCTGCCTCCGGCGGATATGTGAGACTGGGTAACTAGCGCAGTTAGAACAATACAAATAAAGGAACGACCAATTTCTGGGCGAAAGTGGCACAAATAAGATACACGCTGCTACAAGACAAACAAGCAGTGGCAAACATTAACCCATGAAAATCAAGGTCATAAATTGTTTGCATGATAGAATGCTGTCAAAGCTAAGTTTACTCGAAATGATTGTATGGTCAGCAATATTTCATAGCAACGTGGATTCGCGGCTATCCTCGCCAGGTAGGCGACGCTTGCTTTCCGTCCAGTTATCTTGCATACCGAGAGCATAAAGGGAACTGCACCGAAGGTATGTACACTAGAAACTCGATTACCCGAAGTAATTGTTGCAGGGGGTAGTTCGGATAATCGAAAATTCGGGTATCAGAGTGATCTAATTTCTCTGTCGTTTTTCATCTATATCATAGTTTCTCAACCTTTTGCGCGCAAGCGCCCCCTACAGTGCTCGGATTTAACCAACGCCTCCCCTAATTCCTCTCTCGCTAGTATTCGCCCGGCATATCTCTTCCGTTCCTTCGCCTGACACGAGCGAATTAAGATACATCTAGCGGATGGTTTACGCCCATTCTTGTCTGCTTTTACCGCCTTACCGGTGCTTTCCGCGCTAACAAAAAACTGCAGAAATGGAAAAGGTCAAGCGATGGCTCAAAACTTTTTCTTAAATTTAGGTGTAAAGGTGACCAGTGACCAACAGGAGTCATGTAGAATTAATTCTCCTCGGAAGACAGATTAGCAATATGCAAAAGGTTGAAGTCATTCATCGTGAGTCACCCATAGAATGAGCTGGTACGCTGTTGTGACAAAACCAGCTGCAACTAATGTCACATGCGTCTACCGCAGCTGCAGGCAGCGTCCCGCTCGTCTGGGGCAGAGTTCAGACTGGCGACTTGCATACACAATTAGCCTGTGGTACCCGGACTCATGCCGGGGGAACTTTTTCTCTGCTATTCATTTGCATTCTGTATTACAACCACCACTTAACTGGTCCAAAGAGAACTTTTACCTGCTTCTATCTCAGTAGCGCGCTAGATCTCCTAGCGCGCCCAGGACCCCCCTCATTGCCGCCTTGGCTTTCAGCACCCCCTTGAGAATCACTGGTCTGTATTTAGAGTTTACTTTCTGTCAGCTCTGTTTTTCGAAGATATCTTGCAAAAGTTTATCTTATGCAACACTTTGTCGCCAATATCATACCAATAATTTACGCGTATTTGAAAAAAGCCGTTATAGAAGTTTGCTTTATCGCTGTTCTCCGCTTGTTGGCGTCTAAATTACGGGTACTTTTCAAACAGCATTCTTTTCAAGTCGTAGTCCTCTTGCATTGCTATCCATTGTAGAGCAACTTCCAAGCAGTATTAGGCCTTCTCGTGCGAAGGGCATACATTTTCTAACGTTTCATCATCGTAGGACTCTTCTTCTTCGTCTGGTCCACCGTGTAATTTTAACACTGTTGTAACGATTTCATCATCGTTCAGTATTTGAAAAGCTGTATCTTCGTTATGGCAAGCCAACCACATGTCCATGTCAGTCATATTGCATTCGTCAGATATAGAAAGGTGTTTTAAGGTGTCAAGTATTTCTGCCGCTTCACCTTCTTCTGTATTAGTACTGCTGAAAGATCTGAACAGTCCTCTGTCAATAAAAATGTTATTCCATGCGTTTCTTAGTGTTTATTATTTCATAGAGTATCAGCTTTCTGCTATCATAAAGCAACAATCTTTCAATGTCATTTTCTTGTAGGAACTGACGACAGAATCAATACTGCTATCCTCAGACAACAAAGGGTAACTGAGAAGTTTCTTCCGGTACAGGAGCTTCAGAGTTGCAATTACCCTTGATCCATCGCCTGTATCAAGGATTTAACATTAGGTGGTAGCAACTTAGACCGGTGGCCTGTACGTCGATATCGCATTCTTCAGCGATGTGATGCGTCGTTCACTATGGAGAGTATCAGGCCTGTCTTTGCAACAAATAGATGCAATGTACAGTGAGACCTCCGTATCCGCGGGGGATACGTTCCAGGGGTGACCACGGATAACTGAAAACCGCGGATAACAGCGAACGTTTTATGAATGCGTAGATAGTGTGACTTTGAGATGAATACACGTGAGTTTGTTGCGAAAATAAGTCTTTGTTGGCACTAACATTGGTGCCTATTTTGGAAGAACTTTTGTCAGTCAGTTTGGCTTGCTAATGCAGTGGAGCTTCTAAACGACGGCTCTGTTCTTATTAGTGATAGAAAGTGCAAGTTCAAACGGCCTTATTCTTAAATGCAGTGTACCGGAAACTGCTCACAACTTCGACACACACACACACACGCACGCACACACACACACACGCACACATACACACATTACGCATTTTCACACGCCCGTTAGAAAGAGCTTCATTCTCAATGCAATGCGCAGCTATTTACCGAATATTTAATGCACACCCGCAGATCAGTGAATCAACGATAAGGAAGCATACGACTCCACTAACTTGTCACCGTTTAGCAATACGTCATTGCCCTATGCTGTCGGCTACGCTTACCTGACCATAGAGGAGAGCAGTCCTTGTCATTAAAAAGCTGTGCAAACCCGTAATAACTAAATAAATAGGATTATTTTTAATGATTAGTTCGATTCGCAGATGCAGAAACGCCAAGAACCGCTTTCACTTCTTACGCAAGCAGGGAATTGCGTAATATTAAAATGCGTGGGCGGGTGAACGAGAAACCGCGGATACCGAAGCCGCGGATATGGAGCTCTTACTGTATTTCATTTTGCACAAAAATTGAATTTTAGTGCTTCCTGGCGAACTCGGATAATCGAAAATTCGGATAATCGCGATTCCGATAACCGAGATTATAGTGTACTTAGTTGTTTATTTTCTGTTTGAGCTAGTAGATCTCGATACCCGTCTGATGGGACTTGAACAGAAGCGCGGTACTCAGTCGTCGACTGATATAATAATCTTAGCTGCAGTCAGACCTTAATCCATTAAGCAGCCATTCAAGCCGACTAATGATTCCAAGGGGAAGCAACACCATTGATTTTCTCCTTCGGACTAACATCCGTTGTAGATGCAAATGCAATCGCTGACTAAGCCAAACCTTACAATTCAATACGTCAAAATGGATACAGAGAAAGTAATCCAGGCCAAGGTTGACCATCAACTGATTGACTTCTTCAAAGTCAGTGACTTGCTATGGACGATGTGGGTCAGCAGTGTTGCATGCATTTAGTAAATATGTTTTCGTGTCACAGGGTCAATTCTCCAGCCGTCAACCTTTCGCTTGCATCTATGACCTCGGTTGCCACCGACTCACACGGTCGTGTCCTCAGCACCATTGATAGGGGGCCATCTGTGGCAAACCTGCTCGCCAAGCGTGTTATTCCCGCAACTCGCTTTAGTATTGGCCAGAAACGGGCCGTTGTGGCAGTCGTACGTTGTTGACATTGTTTAATGACTTTCCGCGTAGGCGTTAGATAGCGTAGAAGCTTGTTCGATTTTATTTATTGAGAGCAGCAAAGCCTGTTAGAGCAAGCAGTCTCGCTTGACCAGCTGCTGTGTTGTATGTGGGTCGATGTGTGCTTCACCTTGAATGTGACCCCATTTTTCATTGACCCAATTGACCGCCGTTAGCTGCTAGCGGCTGCTATCACGTCGTTAACGGTGTGTTGTAGCATCACTGCTTCAACGAGAAGGATTTCCATCCGCTTATTTTTATTGTGCTGCTTACCATGACGCATAGTGCCCAAGAAGTTAAGAATGACTCTGCGGCTGAATGCTTACCCGTCAGCCAAACGGGGATATGTTAGTGAAAGTCTGGGTAGGTTTATCTTGCTTTTTAAAGCTGCTGCTTGTACGGCACGTATGTATTTGCAAGTCAACAAAGCTTGCAGCCATACACGCTGTGTTGAGTGTTCTGAGACTAACAAAAGTAACAATTTATTTTAATGGTCGCATAAATAAGATTTTGACATCTTTGTAGTCTTCAGGCTTTTTCTCTTTGTATTTCGTGATCTCAATACTTTGGACAATCGAAAACACTTCTATCGCGAAGGTGCTTCACCTTTAACCTGAGCTGCTTCGCTTTGTTTACCGTCTCCACTGGGATAGTCCTTTGAGTGCAATCCATACTGGACGTACTCGTTTTATACATCTTTGCTCTTCGTTCTGGTTAGGATCTGCCAGCATTAATCTTAGTAATTTTAAACTCGACTGAGGATTTTGAAATAATTTATGTACTAATCTAAAACGACTGAGCAATCAGTTTTATTCAACGTAACTCTGAGCTTCACGTTCTGTAAGTTTCGCTTGTTCAAGTTTTAGGCGCCGGTGTCATCTGTCTACTAAAGGTAATAGTGAAGTTTCTTACACCATTGTTGCAATAGCGTGCCTGACGAAGAATTTTTATGGAACTTTGCCCTTTCTCAAAGGCAAACGTTTCGGACTAATGATGGAGTTTTACTCAACTGCTACGAAAAACTGCGCTATGCAAACAGCCGTCTTACTGAATCCGTGAGCGTCTAGGAAAGAATAAGAATAGTTTAACCTACACGTAGGAGTGACTTCTGCTGTGTAAGTTTCGAAGCTCAAAAAAGAAGTCAAATTATTTAACCATAGTCGCTTCAGGGTAGCTGTAATTGAGCTGCTGGGAGCTTTTTCTAGAGGCTAACCGTGAAATCGCCATAGGAAAAAGTAGCCTGTGCGACAGCCTTTAGTGCCAGTTGAGGACTTGCGTTCAGGGTAGTTTAAGATATTAATAGATTTACCTTTCGAGAGACATCCACGCCTGGGCATTGCTAGCTCGTGATTTACCACAGAAAATTATTTTTTAAGTGAAAAAGGCCAACAAATGCACATAGCTATTGATCTGTGTTCTTATCTCTGGCTTTGACAAGGGTTAACATTTTGTTGTTTGTCCTTAGCACTTGTCCGCTGTGGTAAATACCTTATAAAGCTCAGCATGTTCTTCATGTGTATCTTGTTTAGTTTGGCCTTCAGCTATTCGCGGTGTCGAATTTAGTGAGCCTTTTGTTGTTGAAAACCTTAAGGCATGGATCATGTGGATTGATTCGCCGTGCAGCTTTGTGCAACAATGAACATTTCACTTGCTTGATGCTCAGTGGGCTTACCATTTTCATTGTAAAAGTACGACTTAAAAATGGGGAGAACAGTTTCATAGCCCCAGGAATTAAGAGATAATTGGTTTTTGAAAATGCGGCAGCAATCTTTAAATACCCATAATGTTATTCCCTGTGTATTAAACAGCATTGTTGTTTGGACCGATTAACTTATGTTGAGAAATACTGCATGAGCAACAATGCTTACTTGGCCTTCTGCATATGCAAACAGTCCATGTTCTCCGGCATTAACCAGTGGCTAAAAACCAATTGTAGAATTGTTTACCTCACAATATTCGCCTTCTGGAGTAGGAACCGGCTTCTGGTAGGTGAATGTAATTTATTATCTTATCTGAAATACGGCGAGCATTTATTGACTGCAGTTAATAAAAATAGAGCATTCAATGTTCTCCCCTTCAGTCATCAATGTTGATGCATCATTTAACGTTGTTTCCTGTATTTCTGCTGTAAGAAGACGTATCCTATGAGTGTACAGAGTAAGAAGAAACTCTTGTCCCTTATTACAGGCTTGTCACCTGTAGTTGACTGGTGATTAGTTTAGTGTGGCTGATAATTTCAGAAATTGTTTTAGCGCTGTACTTGCGCCATAAAGCGTGAATAACTGAAAATCGGTTATGCACTTCTACAATTTTTCTGTTTGTCCCCTTTCTTATGCTAATTTACTATATTTTTATTCCCAACAGTGCAAATAGCTTCATATCATTTTTCGTTGAACCTGATGATTGCTGTCTTTATTGTGGATAAACAGGGGTTCTTAAAGCCAGGATGTCCTTTGACAGGGCAATGGATTTTCCTTCTGATATTTTCACTACTTTCTCTCGTTTTTGTAAGTGTGTATGTAAAGTACAGAAACAAGCGCTCTACCAGCGAATGGATGAGCAAGTTGTTAGGGAAATCGCAGAGAACAATGTACGTGGCTTTCGGGAGGCTATAGTCCCGTCGTCAGCGTGATATAGGAAGATTATTTGAACAGACCAGGTGGGCAGCGATTAGTTCATAATGCCATTTTTCCTGTACGTTCATTGCTGAGGAGCTTTTGAAACCAGTTTGTTCTGTCATCACTGTTCAAAGCCCAAAAGGATAACGGAAACAAACCGTTTCATTGACCAATGAAACTTTGTCAACGAATTACCAAACCCTTACCATGCAGAAATTTAATATTTTTGAAGTCGTTTATCACGCTTGGATAAGGATAAAAAATGGAGTGTGTCCGTTTTCTGAAAAGAGAAGCACGACTAAATGAAATCATAGACTTTCTGCTTTCTCTTTAGTTTCATACTGCTTTCGGCTGAAGTCGAGTTGAAGGAATAAATGCACTGAAACGTTTATTGAAATCGTCGCTTCTGTCGCAGCAACCGTGTAAGTCAACAAGTAGAACCTCGTATTTTCCACCTGTTCCTTTTTGATGGGCTAATCCCTTATGGTGGTTTGAGTGAGTTGGAAAGGGTGGATTCGCTGGTGAGGTTGCGATCAGATTTGTTGACTACAACATTTTGCAAGAAACCATGCAAGCTCGCTTTTCTTTCCTAGAATGATAATTTGTATTTGACGTTTTGCGGTCCCCGCGGTCCATAGCAACGAGAAGACCTGCGATCTTTGATGTACCAACTGTGACCACCAAATGGCATAAAAGCGCTCATATGTTTGGCCGTAAAATGAACATGCTCTGATTTTGTGCCAGTGAACTCTGTTGTTGCGGTAACCCATAGTTCTTCATTTTTCCTTGCTCTAAATAGCGCAGGCATTCCAGAGGTGCCAAATTACTATTTCATACCAGCGGAAGAGGCGTCATAAAACAGTATGAAATTTAGTCCCTGTTGCATTCTTTATTAGTTCCTAACATTGGGTGACGGATGATTATTATTTTGAATCTGCCGCTTCGCTGAGCCTGAATCCTGTCCATCTTGGTCGAACAGTGAGGCCGAACAATAACGCAACTTGGTTTTCCTCGAGTGGTCTGTTCTTTACCTGTTCGTCGACGAAGAAGGTTTGCTTGCTTAAAGTTTTCGTCTTTTCCTTGTTCCACTCTTCTGACAGTCTTTAACTTTCTATTTTTGATAGCACAGTGCACCGCTAAACACTTGATCAACATCTGGTTGTTGTTTCCTGGTGACCTTCTGTCTCGATAAATCGGGTCTATGCGTGTACAGAGTAACAGGCAACCAGTCTCGATTTACAAACGCTTGAATTGGACTCATATATTGTTGATTTTTTCTTTGACTCCCAAGGTGACACGTGATGAGCACTTCTGTCGTCTTGGTCACTTTTAGTAGGGGAACGCATCTGTCCCCTTCCTGACGAGCATCCAGGAAGTTCACTGTAAGCAGCTGCTCTGGCTCTGATGTGCTGCTGGTTTATTCAACGAAATTTAATAATCGATGTTCCTGTTTTCTTGTCCGAGTAGCTTAAAATTGTGAGTCTTAGGTAACGCCTGATGATAACTGAAGCCACTACATTGCCCTCAGTCGCCATGTGGCTCTCAAGGTCATCGTTATGATGTTTCAGTGACGGATGATACCCTTGACAAGACTAGTTTTACATTTTGAAAAGTGGAGCGATGCTCTCTCATGTATTACAACGCGCTGCAGCTATCCGCATTGACGCATCTTCTAGTTACTCGTTCGCCATTTGAAACGCAACGCTCACCCCTTGCACAGCGGTGGTCCTTCAGAGAGCTTCCAGCCTCTGGATCGGCCAGTTGCGGCATGCAGTCCGACGGGGTAAGCTTGCAACTGCTATAGATGGCTATCCTATAGGAGGTGCATTTTTAGCAGAATCCATCGACCGATAGTAAGCAATTGGTGAACTCTGTCATCGTGTCAACATCTGTCTGCAAGGCTGAGGGTCCAGCCGAACAATCAGCAGCTGCAGTCGCTGAGTTAACGACTACAGAACAAGCCGGCTGGCCATCCGCATTTCGTTTGGTCAGTCGTTCCACAAGCTTGCCCTTACAGCAACAACACCAGCAGTCTTTATCTGATGGCCATCTTGTGGGCAGTCTCTCCCCTTTGAACTTAGCTTCAATACTGAGCCAGTCTTTGTCAGCACCGTCATCTTCCGCCTCTTCGGCGATAGATTTCCTGCCCTCTCCCAAAAGGCATGAATATCTCTTACAAGCTGTGGAGCAATCTTTCATATCGCAACCGCGCAAGTGCCAAGGCAGACTCCAGGATCCAGCCTTTGACGGATACGAGTCTTCACAGATCGAGTCACTCCTATCAGCTAGTCAGTCTTCTTCCTCTTTGTTATGCGAACGGCAGGCAAGCCTCTCCTGCTCTGAAACTTGTGAGTATGCACTTGTGTTTCGTATCTACATCTGCAGCTTTGTTGGCATGATTACATGCATAGTACTGGGGTGTTAATGGGGGTTAGTGCCAATCGTGCACCTCCCACAGAGCGGCTCGTTGTTTGTTGTTACAGGGGATGGGACAGCCGCGCGCTAATAAGCCGACGGGCAAAAGTCCGGTCCTGCGGTCAGTCTGAATTTAGGTTATTGTCGAACGAAAGAGAAAATTAGTTTCCCTAGGCAATTCAGAAATCTAGTAAAAATCGGTCAGCAACGCCAGAGTACAGAAGGTGATTGACCGTTTTCTCTTTCAAGCAAACGCACTGACAAAGCAGGGTCAGGGCCAAATCGTCACTTCACTCCGAGTTAGCCACGTTTTGTTTATCTTTCAAACGATACCGTGTCCTTCTTACAGAACAACTGCGACGACATCGTAA
The DNA here is from genome assembly GCA_000797535.1 of Trichuris suis. Taxonomy (NCBI): domain Eukaryota; kingdom Metazoa; phylum Nematoda; class Enoplea; order Trichinellida; family Trichuridae; genus Trichuris; species Trichuris suis. Next base: position 842,920 of record KN538389.1, on the reverse strand, counting down.
CCCGTAGCTTTCACGTCTGACTGCTGCTGCTGCTGCAGCATAATACCTCTGTTCGCACTGCGTTTCGCTACGAATGTTAATTGGTTTCTAGTGTCTGTTATGCAATTTCTTATTGTTTCATAGTAGCTATAGGGTTCAGAAACCGTTCGTCTTTTATTTAATATTTAACGCAGCAGAAACAATAGGAAGGCTTTTGACATGTACGCATCCTTTTACTCGCAAGTGCCAACCCTATCACCACTGTAACAATATAAGCAGGTACGATCATACAGTAAGCAGCGAACGGATATAACAGCTTTGTAATAAGACACGTGGGTAACCTCATCTTGAATACTTCGCTTGGTAGAGGTGATCTCTTGAGCATAGCATCTAACTACTGGCTCCTGAATGTTGGCAAAAATCTAATATTAAAGTTTCCAACGCTGTTTGAAAATGAGTCTTTAAGCTTGTAGCTTCTCCAACTCCTCCCTTTCCTTTTTAGCGTTCGAAGGCAGTTCCGTACTGTGCCAAGTATGTGGCGATAAGGCCAGCGGGTTTCACTATGGCGTCCATGCCTGCGAAGGCTGCAAGGTAAGTACTTCTTCTTGGAAATGCCAGTGTCGCGTAGCGCTTACAGTAAGCCAATTTTTGTGTCATTGACCTGTGGTCTGTGGAACAGGATAGGTTAAACGCTTTTCTGAACTGTCACTAATTTTTACCCCTTGATCCAATTTTTTCTTGTTTGAGAGGGTAGGGCTTAGTAGCCTACATGCTTAAAGACACTTGCAGTTTACGTTTTTGACTTTAATGTTGGGAATCTGTGTTGTTCTCATCCAGAACTGGAACTTACTCGTTCATTTGGCTACGAGCAGTATATACTGACTGCTTTGTCGTGCCAGTGAAACTTACTCGCCCCTTATTTTCTGTGACACTTATGTAGGCCGTACCTCTTCGTACTGACTGCGGTGCTGTGCGGTGGAAAAGCAAACATTGTAGGCATCATCTTGTTAAGGTTAATGGGGCGCAGTTGCATGCTTTCCCGTAGTGGCAACGTTTTCTCCTCAGTGATTGTGGCACATGGAAGACTTGGGTTGTTCCTGCACTCCTTTCAACGTTTTGTTTCCCAACATCCACTCTTCGCGCATTTTCTCTCCTGTCGGTGTTTTGTAATGTTTCTACCACTTGTTGCTATTTTCACACTGTTGCACATGGCATGTTTAAAGACAGGATTTCTTGTAACGGACGCGTGTATGTTTTCAGAAGAGGTAGTCACGTTGATGCCCGTCTAATGGTGTGGAAAAATTAACGGGAGTTTGGAGCTTTCGGGGCGTCGGGATCCTGTTGTCAGCATGGAAAGGGAAGGCTGACGACGGGATCCGGACGTCCTGAAAGCTCCGCACTTCCCGTTAATTTTTCCACGTCATTAAATGGACGTCACCGTGACAACCTTTCATTAAGACGTGGCATGTTCTTTTATCTCAGCTTCTCAACTTTTGCTTTTGCAGGGCTTTTTTCGTCGTTCCATTCAGCAAAAGATACAATATCGGCCCTGTTCAAAAAATCAGCAGTGTTCAGTTTTGAGGATAAATCGCAATCGATGTCAGTACTGTCGCCTAAAGAAGTGTATTGCAGTCGGAATGTCACGTGACGGTATGATGCATACTACCTACTATCTATTATTCAATAGTATTAATGCTATTTTGCGTACTCTTATGGACGCTTAACCGGTTCTTTCTCATTCAACACCAGCTAGCTTGACTGTGGAGCTTGTTGCGTTTTGTTTTGGCATGAGAGTTATATGTCAGTTTAGCAAATCTCCTAGGCGGGCAGTACGTCGAAATCATTCTTCATCCTTCAATATCAAAAGCTGCAATGGAAACTTATCCATCCGTCGCTAATGAACCCTTTTAAGCGAGTGTCCCATGTTTAACATTTTTCTTTGTTCTGCTTTATGGACAACGTTTTTCCAAATGAGTCGTTTTTTCCACCTGTGTTGATAGTGTCGTTGCTATGCCAACCAGATGCTCTGTCGAAGCAAGTAACAATAGCAAAACTCATTCACTGGCTTCCTCAGCTGGCATTGCTAAAATGATTTTGGAAATTTTAGATGGCAGTTTTGGGCTGCAATTACTCTTTTTATTTTATGTTCAACAGAACTGACACATTCCCGTTTTGGAAAGGCTAAGTGTAGGCTCTCCACTAACAGATTTGTACTGTTGTGTTGTCTCCCGGAGGATTTAGTTCAGGGGTGGGGACCTTTTGCTGCCGCGGGCCGTTAGGAGGTTTATAAGATCATTCGCGGGCCGTACGGGATACTCAAGCAAAAAATATACCCCTCTTTATTTGCACGTCGGTTTGTCGACAGAGAGACGATACCAAGGCAGTCTTAGCGAGCCTGACGCTCCCTGCTTGTCACTCAAAGATTTACGTTATCACTAGGATTCACTTAAAATAAGTTTATCGTTTTCATTTTTGGCAAGTTTATCGTATTATAAAAAATAAGCAGTCACTCACTTCACTGAATCTGGTGCACGCCTGCGGTTGCCTCAGCGGGCGGGACGGAATGGCCTCGCGGGCCGGATGGAATGGTCTCACGGGCCAGAGGTTCCCTACCCGTGATTTAGTTGGATCAGCAACCTGCGTTCAAGCTAGAATAAAATAAAAGCACAGCAGCTGCGAAGGCAGCAGTGGCTAGGCGCGATTGCAGAACGATTGTTACGTGTTGGATCATTGCCACGCTCTGGTACTCATAGTTTAGTAAGTGCAAGCGACTATAGGTTTACGGTGTGCTATGTGCAAGTAAAGCAGGGACTTGACTGTATCAGTAAACTTCATCGGTAGACGGTCGTTCAGAATTTTTTGCCGTTTAAATTATGCAATCTGTTAGAACATCATTTGCTTGGATGCACGAATTCACTTTGTCTAAATTTCTCCTTTAACATGGAAGCAAGCTTTGAAAAAGCAGCATCAGGCCGAACTTACCTATCATAGAAATATGTCACGTTCACGTAGGACTCTGGCCTAAAAGAGATTGCTTGGTTCGCGCAAAATGGTAGTTCGTATACTCATTCCCTGCGGCGATGTTTCTTCGTCTCTGCTGACGTTATTGCGGCGCTGGGCATTATTATGTCTGCTTCTTACCAGGAAACTGCATTATACTTATGCCTCCTTCTTGGACATACTGTAAATCGCTGGTCACTTCAGCAGGTAGAAGGATTTCACCCTTCATTGAAAATTATATTAGTTTCAGATACAGGAGTTACTCTTTACGTTCCAGTTACTTATGTTGCGAATGAAGGCCTCACTTAGTGGTCTAAAAACTTGTCAAACTGTAAAA
>KN538389.1:803226-826658 GCA_000797535.1 Trichuris suis | reverse complement strand
ACGAGGAAACCGTTAGCAGGCAACATTAACCCGTGAGAGTAAGACTCCTGAAGCTTCCGGCGCCATCGGTTCCTCCGTTTTCAATGCTAATAATGATCGGCAGAAGGCTGTGGAATCCATATACAGCCAAGATCAGGGGATGTGATACGAGTTACAAACACCGGAAACAAGAAGTGGGCAAAAGTTTGTCCAAAAAGGAAACTGTTCGCTAAGTGGGAAGATAGCCGGTTGTTTGCGACCTGCCTGGCGACATGTTTCTGGACAAAGCTTTGTCCACGTCTTGTACGCTTTAATGGGCTCAGGTACGTATGCGTGAGCTTACCGTGAAGAAATAAAGCTTAAAACGTTCGAATACCATGCAGCACTGAGAAAAGCGTTCGCGGCAACTTTTTAACACAAAAGCAAAAAACCTCGATTAACCGAATTTCTCGGTATCCGAACTACCCCTTGGCAAGAGCCGTTCGGTTAATCGAGGTTTTGGAGTAGTTGTTTACTGATCAGGTGCTGCACATTAGGTCTTCACGCAGAGCTCCCGGCCGGAAGTACTCGCTGTCACACCAAAGGGGGACCAGCCGTGGGTGCCAATGCAACCGACTAAACACCTGTCAAGGGATTGCGTCGTACTGCGAGGGATAGTTGGTCGGTTCAGTCGGTCGCAATGACTCCCGCGGCGGTTCTCCCTTTGATGTGACTGCAAGTACTTCCGACCGGAAGCTCGGCGTAAAGACCTGTTGTCTCTTGCAGGTAAGCCCACTGCAGGCAGTTACATTTTGCCTGTCTTACTATCTTTCGTTGACGACGGAAACAGATATGTGTTCCTGAACCTTCGACAAGGAAAACACGTTTCACATTTTAGAGTGGGCATTGAAACAGTTATCTTACTTGCTAGCATTCTCAGATCCTTCAGTTATTTCAGCGTGACTTTTTAAACCATAGCTTATAAAAATTGATCTAAACCTGGCCTGCCTGATTCTACACCAACTTAGAGATACTCTTCTAGAATTGTTCCTTAAACTGGCTGCATATAAGTCAAAGATGAGAACTGTTTTAAAGTTTAAAAAAGTACTCACTAAAGAACAACCACTTTAAATTAACTACAGCATGATGATGAAGCACTGGAACCTAACTCATATAGGTCCTGCTTGCCTTTGACTTTGCATTTGCATCTCTTCTGGGATGCTTTCTTGGGAAGAGTGTGCGTTCATCGAAGGCGTTTTCCAGAGAAGAGAATGTGCACAATTTGTTGCTAGCGTCCCGGACAGTCAGGTGTAAGTAATACATTTAACTGCGTTTATAGAACTGACATGCTCTTGCTCTTCTTACGAACACAGAAACTAGCCAGAAGATCAAATACTTCTGACATTATGATTTAGGCTTAAAGCGCAAATTTCTACCTATTCTTACTCACCAAATAAAGAATACTTTAGGCTTCAGAAAATGCTCAGCTAAGCATCTGCAGCTTCCTTTAAATGTTTTTAATCTTGGTGTCCTAGATGAACAGCACGTGTATGTTAGCATGATTTGTTAAACCTCACATTACTCCTTGGACTATTGCTCTTCTGTACTGGATGTGACAGTAGCGACATAACCCTTCTCTTAAAGTTAATTAAAACGGTTTCGAAACACTATCTAAAAAGATTCACAAAAGCGACGTTAGCCATATTCCACGTTTCAGGTGCTGTTGCGGGCGGCTACGAACGCAGCATGACCTGAGGCACCTTAAGTCACCGTCGCCTTTGTTAAAAACATGGACAGTGAAGCACTGTACTACCGTTCTTCCTACGAATGCTTACGGAACGATTGAATTCTCCAGAATTCCTAGTCAGTTTAAAGCGCAGGTACGTTTGGCAATGGCTTCATAAACCCTAGGATAGTATGCAATTTAGTATATTCGACTGAACAATGATACTGATCCTAAACACATACTGGAATTAATGCAGAAAGTTTGGAAAGTGAAGCCTCCCGGTTTGGTAATATCAATTCATCAGGGACAAACTGATTTTTTCTTGCCATCAAAATTAGCCACAAAAGTTAGAAAGGGACTCGCAAAAGTCAGCATGTGTACGAACGCTTGGGTATTTACTAGTGGACTTGACAACGGTGAGATTAATTGACTAATTTCAGCACTAACTTTAGTTGAAAATAAAAGATTTAGTAACGCCGTTTTGAAATTTCATATGTATATTAATTACGGAAAGGTACAAACCGTTTATTTGGTACTTACGCAATGCTAGCTTTTCGGAGCTTTCGGAGTCTATCACGCTCCGTTGTCAACAATCACAAAGACAGGCCCTGTCTTTGTGATCGTTGACAACGGAGCGTGATAGACTCCGAAATGACCTGTCTGCCAAACTACTTTCGGACTGTAACCTTGTTTTTCGACTCTGTGCGTGTTTACTGCTACTCAGTGGAAGAATAACACGTAACACTGACACGAAGACTGAAGCACCTCTGACGAATATGAAACTCACATAGGGAGTATCTGCTTGTCTATTTATGTGACATTTGTGCACCAGAACAAGAAAGCTCTTCTTTGTTCTATGGCCCTCGGGAGGACCATACTCCTGACAAATTGGTTCATGCACAGATCTGAACACATAGCACATCGACCGAAATCTCAATGCAATCCAACATCCAGGTGTATGGCCCACGGGGTTCACATCGTTTTCACTGATTCGCATTTCACCGTTTTTTATTTTGATTGCATAGGATCAGCAGCTCTTCAACAAGCTTTTGTTAAAATGTCTGCGAACGAAATCGGCATGTCGCCTAATCCGGGAACAGACGTGCTATAGTTTTATTTTAATATTTGCATTTGCAGATGTTGGTCTTCCAGTCCAGTTACACAGGTACACGTATGAGACCGTTTATTTCGCATAGATACTGATAAAATGTGATGCAAAAGTTTCACAAAGCTTTTGCGGTTCACCTGTCCCTACCTTCAGCGCGACCATAAAAAGCAAAGCTAGGTAAAAGCAGCGACATTTTATAGGAAATAAGTAGGTTTACGTCAGAAATAAGCCAAGTCTGTACTCCGGGCACGGTCTAGGAGAAGAGGAAGCAAGGTCGAGAGTTGAAGTCCTGTTCACCTTACCCTTGGTCATATAGCTTTGCTGTGTCATTGAACTGTTGCTCTTGCTTGCTCAGTTCGGGTAGCAAGCACTCAATATCTCTACGCACCTGTTTATGTCCATGATTCACAAAAGGAGTCTTGGAGGTACGGGAGTGCTATTGAGAAAGGATCGAGTGCGAGGTCGGTTCCGATGCATGTATGTGGGGAGAATTCCGAATAGCTACACTGCCTGCACGTGTTTCCCCCAGCAGCAGCATTCCGCCGAACATGAATAACAAGGCTCAAGCTATCTGAGCTTGCGAATCGCATGTCTGAGCATTGTTCACGTCCGAGTTGGACTCCTATCTAGCAGGAATACTGCCTCTAACATGAATTGCAAACATTTTTGTCACAGCAGAGCTACCGCATCACCTACGCCCAACTCAGAAGATGCATCAGATCAAAAGGAAGTTTCACTTTTCTTTCATCGGGCGCTGGCGTGAAGCTTGAGAAATTCTGCCTTTTATCCACCCATTTCGGCCGGGGAATTTGCGTATGAGCGAAAGCGTGTTGTAGAAGAGAAAAGTATATAGAACGTTTTATATAGAAAGCATATAAAACTTTTTAAAGAAGCATTTATAAAGTCAGGACAGAGACGGCCGATGGTTCGTAGCTGCAAGGTCGCGGATGCTCTTCTAACACAGAAGTTGCCGCGAATCGCATTCCCCTTCCCTCTCGAACCGTCTCAGAGGTCACTCCAGACGTCGACGCCTCATTATTGGAAGGAGAAGGATAGTTTGGCTTTGAAAAGATCGTACGCTTGTTTCGATGGAACAGGTAATCCGAACAATATACACCAAGCGCAATCTACGCAAGAGATCGAGAAAATGTCCCAACGAAGTAACGATGTTCAAGTAGCAATTGTTTAGGGAAGCTGTAGTGCGGCTCGTACTAGTGCCGTAGTACTGCTGGTTATCAAAAGCGTCAGGTAGAATTCAGAAGAAAAAACGAAATCAATACTTCAAAAGCAGCGTACAGTGATTCACGAAACAACAAGGCTGCGCGGTACAAAAGCATCTTTATGGTTCAAATGCATCCCTTATACAGAACCTGACAATGCAGAATTGTCACAAGGCCACCCCACACTGTGCGTTTTTGACCCATCCGGTATTTCGACCCATCAGGGGTTTCGATTTTCGGGATTTTGACCGTCACCGTTTACAGGCACTTTCCCTTCGGTTAATCACCATTAACCAGTTGAAAATTCATTCAGAAATCACAACTCATTAGCCTACGTGAAATTTAGTCAGCTGGCTTTCTGCATTTTCACCTCGTTCCACAAGGAGTAATAAAATGTCTGCGGAAGAAGTAATTGTCAGTTTTTGAAATAAAGCAGAGTAACTTTATGCATTAATCAAGGTGCAGTTTCCAAATTCACTGATATTAGCAGTTTATAAATGAAAGAAGATAAATGTTTTGGAACTTCGCTTAACAGCTTTTGTGCTTGCAGGAGTGGTCCGTTATTTGTCTTCTTTCGCAGAAGAAGGTGGAATAATTGATTACATGCAGCAGCTAACACTAATTGGGGTTGCACCTTGGGGAGTTATAAGCGAACAATGTGATCTAATCGGGCAGAATGCACAAGTCAAACTGATGTATAAAAAATTTTCTATTTCGAGCAGCTATCGGCTTAATGATCAACATACGCACTTCCTACTTGTTGATGACGGCACTGTAGGAAAACTGGGGGGTGAAATGAGTCTTCGAATTGATTTTGAAGGATATCTGAGAAAGAATTTTAAACTAGTGAACAAGAAGCCACCACTTGTCAGCGTCATTATTAATGGCGATGAAGACACGATTAGGTATGCGTACAACTGCGTATCATTGGAACCTAGAATTCCTATGGTAGTATGTGAAGGAAGCGGAAGAGCTTCTGATATAATTTCGTTTTCTTATCGTATGTACCAGGAGAATGGGTAAGGCAGACTGTAACGATATATTTTCTGTTTCATGTACCTCTTCTGGTTGAAGACTTCTCAATGTCCCTGTCAAGCTTCAGATGGCAGAACGATTACAGGCTATTCTGCGCCTGTCTGAAAAGCAATGCGCCGAAGTTCTTCCGCTCCTGCTTTACACGGCGCCAATGAAACAAATGGTAGTAATTTTAAAGGCCTATAAATTTTGTTTTCTGACACGCGTGCGTTATTCAGATAAACATTTTTTTGATGTTTGATCAGTACGAGTGTGATTTCGACACAGTAATCCTGCTTGCGGTGCTCAGAATTTGCGAAGAAAACTTTCATGAGCAACTGCTGTTAGCTATGACGTGGAACAGGGTAGACATGGCGGCAAACTATATATTCACGACTAAGCAGAAGTGGGCAGACGATCTGCTTGAAAAGGCCATGATAGTTGCATTGCGGGAAGACAATGTCAGTTTTGTTAAACTGTTCCTGGATAATGGACTTTACTTGAACACGTTTCTGACCATCGATTGCCTTGAAAGATTGTACAATTCAGTAATATTTTGAATATTCCGTAGTTCTTTTTGTGTTCTAAATTGTCTTAGCAGAACTCTGGTTTAAATACTATCTTTGACTATGTGATGGAAGCAGCGGGAATGAAGCAGCAACCAGATTCTCTATACAAACTAACCGATATTGGTGTAGTAATTGAGCGACTGATGGGTACAAATTTCAGATCCCAGTATTGCACGCATGCGTTTCGGGTGAATTACAAAAAATACATGGAGGTAAGAGAGTGCTGCATTTCATTTCTATAAATCCTGAAATTCCAGGAAAGTTCGATTAAACTAGAAATGAAACGCAAGCCAATGACTCGTCTTGGCCACATGACTGAACGTAGAAGATATCAGAGTAACAACTCTCCAATTATTCAGCCCTTATGTTAAGTGACTTTTTCAGAAGCCGTTGTTAAAACGGGACACTTTGAACAACCGTATTCAGAACTCTTTCTGTGGGCAGTATTGACTCTGAGACCTAACCTATTGGAATTCATTTGGGAACGTTGTGACCACGTGCTGGCCGAGGTTAGTTGCCTGAAAACACATGAACATGACGCACAAACTCATATATACTAGTGCCTGGTTGCGGAAAAACTTTTGTACGCAATGATCGATGAGGTAGAACAGGGAGAAATTGATTCGGAGCTGCTTGAAGCGTTGAATAGAAAAGCTGAGTAATCGTCGAGCAAGCTCTTCGACTGAGCCACGCGTGGTAAAATTAAGGTTTTAAAGGCATTTTCGGTCATTAGCAGTAGAACTCCTGGACCAGTGCTATCGCAGGGATCGCCAATTAGCAGTGCAACTTCTAACGCAGTCCTTAGACAGATGGAGCGGCCATTCGTGTTTGGCACTTGCTGTAAGAGCAGGAGACAAGGCGTTTCTTTCGCATCGCTGCTGTCAGCGTCTCCTTGATGATCTTTGGCATGGAGGCATTCGAGTTCAGAAAAACAGCATTTTTCATGTTTTATTGGCTGTCTTATTCCCGTTCGCTATAATGGCATTGGATTTCAAATCAAAAGATGCTATGTTAAAACAACCACAAGCGCGACAAAATTTAGGTGAATCATTCCGCTCCATTATCCCGCTTCAGATGAAAACTAGTGTAACAGATTTCAAAACGTTTAAAAAATCAAGACTGGGTAGGAAACGCTTTTCTAAGTTTTCTACTACCCTTTGTCTTATGGATGCTGTGGTGCAAGCTTCCTCAATGAGTTTTCAAGTTGGTTTTGCGTATATGTTTTCTTATTCCCTTTCTTATAATATGGTTCAAGTGAGATTTTAACTCTTACAGTCGTGTTCAGGAGTTTATTGTGAAAATGCAATACTCAGTCCTTTCCAGAAATCCTGCTATGGCCCATTCTTTTAAATTTAACAGCTTTTCTGAATTGGTATAAGGTTCAATATTTCACGTGTAATTTATTCAGAAGAACTGACAAATGACTATGGGAAACTTTTTAAACTAAGTGATTTCCGTGGTCCAGTTGTCCCCTCTGCCATTTGGACAAGACACCGCACATCCTCTAGAACTGAAGGAGAAAAGAGAAAGGCTAAAGTAAGCTGGCTTTTCCCAATGTCGCATGATTTCTTTCGAGTTTATCAGTTTAGGTTAAGGAACATTATACAAATGACGTTATCGAAATTGATCGAGAGTGGCATTCTACAAAGTGTCCACAGTCTTACCCAGAGACATACTACACTGATTTTCGAACGGAAGACGCGTAGTAAGTATCAAGGAAACTTGTGATTATTGAAACTGGATTGCAAGACTCCCATTCTAGCTGTTCCACAGTAAGAAAAAATCTGACTATGTCAACATTACCACTGGGTCAAAAAATATATGAATTTTACGTTTCTCCTATCACAACGTTTTGGCTCTGGGTGGTAAGTCATGATGACTTTTGGTCAGATCGACTTAATAAAATTGTTCTTTCCAGCTTTCATATATTGTCTTCTTGTGCTTCTTCACTTACATCGTTGCAATGAAACTTCAGCCAACCCCCTTCCGCACAGAATGGTACCTGCTTGTCTATAACATAACTCGTGGACTTGATATGCTGCGCCTGGTAAGACGACGATGTGAACGTAGTACATATCTTAATGCATCACTTTGAACTCCGTAGCTTTTCACAACAAAAGTGGTTAAGTTTCATGAGAAATTTACTCTCTTCTTCTGCAAATTTTGGAATGCATATGACACCATCATGATTACTACATTTCTTGTCGCATTTGGACTGCGGTTCAGCGTGCAAACTCTGCATCTTGGTCGGGTACTTTACGCTTGCAACATTTTCTTTTGCTATGTACGACTTTTGGATTTTCTCTGCGTCAGCAGACATATAGGCCATTACATAATAATGCTGAAGAGAATGGTAAGGCTTTTCGTTTTGTATAACTGACTGCACTGCAACCTGCTATCTAGGTTTTCCCGGTTTTTTGTGTAATTCTCATACTGATTGTGTTCATTGCTTCATACGGAGTTCTACGGCAATCTATCCTAGATCCTATAGAAAGCTGGAACAGGAAAACAATGGAGAACATATTTTACAGACCTTTTGTCATGTTACACGGAAAGGTTTATGAAGAAGAGCTGGATATCTGCTCAAAAACAACAGAGCATTGTTTGACAGGGGAAAACCTTATACCAACTTTTGCCGTCCTATACTTGCTGGTGGCGAACACAGTTGTCATTAGTTTCATTGTAGCTGTGATGAGGTAATGTCACCTTCACAATGATAACCTTTTAGGGCATAATTTGGAGGGGGCGCTTTGTTTTAACCCTTCTTCGCAAATCGGATAGCCTTTTTCAATGACTACTGATCGTTGGTACTATTGGACAGTCTTGCAAACCTAATGCCTAACCGATGCGCAATAAGATAAGGAGCCAATTCATAAAGCTTAGCTGCCAGTTGCTAAGGAGCAATAAACATTGCAATTCTCACATTGCACAGCAAAACAACATGCCCACTGTTATTGAACGCGTCAAATTAACGTGGTTAGCCATCTGTTCAACCTGCCTCTTCATTTAAGCATTAACAAAATTTCACCATTTTAGCTGCTTATGCTGACAACAAAATTAGGAAGCTCTGAAAGTTCTCAAGCATAGTTCATCGGACGTCTTGTTTTTAGCCAAAGAACTGCCTATCTCCTGTCCAGTTTTCTACGTGATTACTGCTTCATTGAACACAGTGAAGCCTTTGTAGGTATTTATACGCCGAGCGAAGTACCTTGCTCCACGGCAGAGAAGCAACTATGCTAGCGTACTCACTTAAAACTGTTTCATTCTTCCTATTGCTAAAATGTCATTGTTCATTAGGGCAACTTTCTCGTTTTACAGCAAGCGCTTACTCAGAGAAAAACTCAGAGTCATGCCTGATCTGTTGTCGGCGCGTAGAATGCCATATTATCCGCTGTCGATGGATCAGGCAAACCTAAGCTCAGAACTTTTTCTCTGAATACCCTCGTAGCGGGCAAGTTGTCGTAATAAACGACGAAACTACACGATCTCGTTCGGAACTATCATGTTAATCATATTATAAGAACTGAAGATTGGTTAGTTGATAACAGGTCCAAGTTGTCTCTTTATCTCTGTTAACGTTAATCCCTGTTAACAGTGATTAACGTTAACAGAGATGAAGATTATAAAAACTAATCAAATTCACCCAAAATTTCTCATGACAAACCCACTAGAGCAGTGTTTCTCAAAGGGGGCAGTCAGAAGGGGGCGGTGGAGACGAAAAGGGCTCTTGGGGGCGCTGCCGCGGCCAGGTGGTGATGATGCCCCCTGGGAGCAACAGACGACTGAAGCTTCTGAATATCTGCGGCCCCTCCACGGTAGAGCAGGAGTTGCATTTTCTTTTTGCTGCTATTGATCGTTGTCGCTTTCGCATTCCAAGCCGCGAGTAGGGTAAAAAGAGGAAAAATCAAAGGCTTCGAGTATAGTACACCATTTCACTTTGATCGGATCGCTAGATGTGGGCCATTCTAGCGGCAACAGGGAGGACCACTGCCGCTCTACAGTTAGCCGAGAATCCCTCACCCCCGGTGCAGTAGTAAGAGCAGGCAGAGGCGGTGAGAAACACTGCATCAGAGCACAGATTCTCAAGCTCCAGGGCCCCTAGCCTACCAGATGTGGCAAACGCCGTTTGGCCGCGAGCGTACCGGTGTCGAATCCACAGAGTCGGTTGGAAAGCCCAAAGCCAAAGCGTTGGTTCGACCACGAGTACCTTTTATTGCAGGGTCCATTGGGCTTCTGGCGGTGACTGATTGCTGAAACGACTTTGGTCAAACGTCTACTGTCCAGCGCAAACCTCAGCCTTCCAGCGCACCCTTGAGAATCACTGCTCTAGAGGGTATAGCGGCTTAGTCTGCTAATCTTTGGCTTTAGCGGGAACTGCTCTTAGCGTTTCGACGGAAACGTGAATGACAGACATGTAGCACTTCAAAAAGTGCTACCGAAGGCTTTCTCTGCTCACAAGCGTCAGAAAAATGACGAAGACTGAAGAGGTATAAGCAATTCAGTTGCAAATAAAAAGGCTCTTGGCAGTTAGTCATGACTGATTTCCTGAAATTGCTTTTTACGGTAAACCTTTGTTAGCAATTTTCTTTCTCTTGCATTTAGATTAAGCACGCGAAAGTGCTACTTATACTTCAAGGTGTGCTTATCAAAATTTCATCGCTTGAAACAGGACGAATTTTCAGCAATAAGTACGAAGAAGCGAAACAAGGGGCGCTGCAGTCCTGGATGTTTCACCGATATGACAGAATAGTTGAGTATCATCTAAAACCCTTCTTGCCTCCTCCGCTGACTGGATTTTGGCACATTTATCTTGTCATCCAATACTTCTGCTGCTATTCCCAATGGAAACTGGGTCGAACATTACGTAAGTTTTATTCTTTTCTTATTCTTGTCATTAGTCGGTGATCCAGATCCAGTAAGCACCATGGCTGCAACTAACGATATTATTTTGGAAGTCGAAACGATTAAACGTAATGCACACATGTACAAATAACCAGACAAAACGGTAGGCACATTCAAAGTTTCAGGAATGTTGGCTGACATTTTATAGGGGCATCACCGATTTGAACGTTGAACTTTAGCAATGGATGTTCATGCCCAATTGCTGTCTGTTTCCAAGGCGATAGTAACGGTTTATTTCCTCGTTAGAAGAACAAGAGGCACAGGCTAGCACAACATAAAATGCGTTTGCCTCATTGCTGGCTATGGAAATAGATTTTTTTTCTGAAGGCTTTTGTTTTCTGCCACCTTGTGCTTCTTATCGTTCTAACAGGACAGGCAATAAACCGTTGCTATTGCTTCGAAACTAATTTTCTTCTTATGAAACAGCCGACCTTTAAGTTATAGTCTATAGTAGATACCCGTTCGAAGTTCACCGATTGCTTCATTGAAAGCGGCAAACGTCAGAGCTTTCAGGAACACCACTTACCGTCCTCAGCAACGAATACCTCTGAGTTTGATTTTGAATGGGAATCTGCCAGATAATAAATATCAAATGAAGGTTGAAATTCAAGATCGGATTTATACTACGCTTTCTCAGGTCCGTTTCTGAACGCTGCTGATGCCGGCAGACTAAAGGCCTTCGAGAGAAGTTGCACTGGTAATCTAATTCGAGCAAAGGAGCTGCAGCACATTCAGCAAATGGAGCTACAGACAGATCAAGAGAGGAAAAGGTAAAGTTTGCGAATACTTTGTATTAATACAGTTATGCCCCGCTTTACCCCGCTTTACGAAGTTGCAATGTTTCGAAGAAGCTGAATTTATACCTGTTTTCGCTTTACGAAAGATTTGCGGGGGCGTTATTCGCTCTTACGAAGAAAGGGGAACGGATACAATAGCTTCTATAACATCTTTTACCAAATGATCAATTTCGACCGAAGTGGACTATCAGCCGCAACCGTCTACGTCCAAGCACGTAGGAATTAGCTATCCGCCTGTCCTGACGGCTGTGCGACGTCGTACCAATAAATGAAAATCCTGTTTTCCCGCAGTCACAGTCCTCGGTTAGTTATCTTCACAGTTATAGTAGCTGAAACAACAATGCACTTGCGCTATTTCCATCTTATATGGGGCTCTTCTTTACAAACTATTGCAGCTTTCAGTGTATCATAGGAACTCACTGGATTGTACGTATCATTTCCCGTCCCTGGCGCTGCTGAATAGTTTTCTTCAGGATTCGGGTACGCTCACACCCGTTCGCTATGCTAAACAATAGGAATTGCTGCACCGCTTTACGAAGGTTTCACTTTACGAACAACTTGTCCAGTCCCACCAACCTTCGTAAAGCGGGGCATACCTGCACTTGCTTTAGATGTGACTGATTCTTCTATTCATGTATGATTCATGCTGATGCTTTGCAACCGGTCCGCACTGCTTCGAAGCTTTAATCACAGCTGCTACCAGTTTTACCATTATTAAAGTTCGTAATTAAATGAACTAGTGCCCTACCGCCGAATGTGCGAGCAGTAATTGGTAAAAGGACAACATGACACTTAATGTGTTATCAGAGCTTTCAGAACAGCCTTGTTCGTTGTCCGAATTTTCGCTCTGTTTTTAATAGTACTGCTCGTCCATTTAGCGGTATATAGTAGCTTTCTGCTTAATTACAGAGCCTATAACGCGTGAACACTGACCTAAAGGGTTTGCGCCTTATATAGAGGACCGAACCTGGCTCTCTTTTGCGTGGAAGGATGGCCTTGATCATGAGGAACTGCATTTATAAAAATGCATTTTCTGCATAAAGACTGATTAAAATAGAAAAGAGTACTGCAAATATTATTCACAGTTGCTCTTTTTAAACTGGTTGCATGTCGAAGGAATGAAGGTTTCATTTCAAAGGAACGGTTTATTTCTCGTTTATCTCCAGACTGTTCGAAGATCGAAGAGGACAGAAAAAGCAGTTTTATGAAGCTAACTCAGTTTTCACCTATTTGTGATGTGAAGTAAACCGTTATTCACATCATGCTATTATTCTTGCAATTCTGCAACAAGTCTAACGGAAGCACTCTTCGATGCTTATTTCAGATATGACGTTATCATGATGAAAATGGAGGATATAGGAAATAAATCAAGCGAAATGTTTAAACTTCTTCGCATTATGGTGGCAGATGAGAAGCCTGAACATAACAAAGAAAGTCTACTTCCTGGTGGACATGATTCACGAATGAACTGGTTACAGAAGCCTGAACTTAAGCCAGTTAAACTGTTTAAAGGAAACGACAAGTTGGATTCAGGCTATTATCACTCGACAAACCAACGTGTTAAGGATCTCTTTAACACAAGTAGTTCACCACTCCATGCTGATGACCAATTCTTCCAGGGATCTTACAGTGAAAATTCAACATCGTTTCAATCCAAAGTAAGTCAAAGGTGCTTTAAAAATAATGCATATAAATAGTTTCTACAAATCAGTCGTAAAGTCGCCATTTTTGCGTAATTCATATGCGACTAAAGTACTCCTAAATGAAACCCTGTAAGGAGATAGAGAGCGTAAAATGTTAACAAGCATATATGCTCATTTAGCATATCACTCCAGGAAATTTAGGATACAATGTTTCAGGGGAGCGTGCAGTTTACCTGGTATCAGCTTGGACGAAGCTCCTGGGTAAGCCTGGTCCCGTCGCAATGTCATTGTTAATCACGATTTAAAAAGGGCTGACAAAACCAGGCTTGTCCCAGAAGCTCTGTCCAAATTTGAATCAAACAAAAGAATGTTTCCGTAAAACAAGTATGAAGTTTCAAGTGGCAGTACGTTTCGCTCCATTTCAACTGAGACGTTTTGCTCTAGAGCTGCTGGATATTGGCCTAACGTAGTATTTCACAACCTTTTCGGGACAAGAGCTCCCTTTCGTAGGTCCCATCTTGCGGGGCCTTCGCGCTTTTTCTCCGCCGTCCTTCTCCTGCCGGAACTGCTGAAACCGCATCGCTTCTTTCATCCTGGAGCTCCCACCCATCACGGGCCCCTTTATCTCCCAGGGTCCTCTAGGTTCCCTTACATTCTTCCAGGGTCCCATTTGGAATCACTAGTCTAACGTCTTCTAACGCAATGAGTTTGTCGTTAACAAGCTAAACTGAAACAACCGTCTCCTGAAATACGCCCATATAACTCTCAAGGTGGTCTGATTAAACGTAGCGTCTACATGTACTAGTATATTAGATGAGACAGCGCCCATATCTAATTCATGCAGAACTTCAGTTTGTTCATAGAATAGGCATAACACATATCCCAGTTAGAAAGAGAATTTAACGCTACACGAGCTACTAGAGTTGCTTCTTCTTCTGCATGATCTTTAGCCCGTAGTGGACTAGCAGAAATATTGCGTCTACGTGTAAGTATGCGGGATAATAAGCTCTGGAATTGCTCATGCTCTCCTCCTTCCACGAAGTGTTCTTGATGGATGTGGCATCGGCTTTACCTGAGAGGTCTTTTCTACCTTCTGTGGCGTCCGACATGCATAGAGAAATTAGTTTCCTTGTCGTTGGGCGCGAACTACAATAACAGATTCGAAAGAAAATATTGGAAACTACGTATAGGCACAAAATAAAATGCGACCTTACTGTTGACTGTCCGTTTCCACACGTCGAGCGTCCGTCCAGTACCCAAAAAGTCAAAGTTTGTCTTCTCTCCATGGGCTTCCTTAAAATAGGCATCGCTTTCCTAACAACATACCATGTTCAACTTCGTTGTATAGGACGAGCATGTTTTGTTATGCATGCGGTGATCAATATTGTCGGCACGCACGGCGTCATGTTCTGCGGGTAACCCGCCTTTACATCGGCGGTCGCGGGAGGCCGGTCGCCTAACTGCTTGATCGGCATATTTTCATTTGTTTAGTCACTGTACTGACACCGTTTTCAAGTATTAATACGTCCCGACACGGTTCACCTTCTCCACAATAGGCTTTTTGATAAGAGGCAGCAGTGGAGCACAACAAATGTAGTGTGATACGCGCGAGGAAGGTGGTAAATGCGTTATTAACATGTGTTTACGTAAAAGAGGTACAGACTATTTAGGAGTGATGATTTCGATGTTCACTATTGGCAGGGGTAGATCGTATAGGGAAACTAATGATGTTGAGCTGAACAAGACTAAGTAATGACGGCGCTGAAGTCATACAGGTTTCGACTGAACCAGTCGGCTATAAGCCATAGTTGCAGTCTCACATTTGGCCGTAACAAGAAGCACTACAAACTAACAGCATTAACTTGATGCTATGCAATGAATCTGAGCTCCTGATATTTCGTTCGTGTACTGACCTTGAGCCTTGCGAGCAGCCATTCATGAACTAGAAACTACACATTTTCAGCGTTATTTCATTCCGGCTACTTACGCTTAGTACAGATATCCCCCGCTTTACGAATGTTCGCGTTTACGAAGGAGCTGAATTTGTACCTATTCTCGCTTTACGAACGAACTGCGTAGGCGTTTCTTCGCTTTTACGAAAAAAGGCGATAGAAGGGTAGCACGGCTTTCACAATTCGTGCCGTTTTCTTGAAGTCGTACAGCGGCCAGCCAGTGTCCCCTTGCGCGAATTCATCAAGTATCCTGCCGTGCTGCTGACAGACGAACGAACAGCGCTCGTAGGAAGTCCCTATAGCTTGACTCACATCCGTAATATCTACTCTCTTTCTCGAACTATTTCTTCATTCTGTACCTGAATGTGGGATTTTTCCTGTTTGGTAATTGCGCTTTCCTTGTAACCGCTGCTGCTAGTCCCTTTACTGACACGACAAGCGTGGTGTCGACTCCCGCAGGTCCGCTTAACAGACCACGTAATGCGGCTTAGCTTTAATGTGCGCGCAGCCTCGGCGAGCGTCGTCCAATGAGAAGCCACGTAAAAGTTGGACCTCAGGAACCCGCAAGCGCGGCAATCATCCTCCACAGAGGCAGACATGTAGATCGGACAATAGTGCCTCCTCCAGGTCGAGCCATATGATCCTACCGCTGTTCCCGCCAGCCATTTCTCCGCGGTTTCAGCATTCCATTAGGGTTACTAGCTTACCAATTATAGCAGTGGAAATGTGCCGTAGATACGTTTTTATTTAAAATGGCTTTTTGTCACTCGTGCCGTCGCTATTTTAACTCTGCGTTATTGCTACGTCTGTTTCCTTGCGTGATCCCCTCCGTCTGTTAGGGCTGGCAGGTTCTTTTCCGGAGATCAGGTCCGCTTAAAACGGCCTCCCGTGTTAAAGAATGCCAACCGCTTCTTCGACTTACGAATGTTCGCTTAACGAACAACTTTTCCGGTCCCATCAACCTTCGTTAACCGGGGGATACCTGTATAACGAGATCTCATATACCAAATTTATTATTGGCTCGATGCCTGCAAACATACAAAAGCTCGACTGGCGGACAATTTCTGCAAATTTATTACTACATGAGCAATATGAATGCATACAAGGGAGAATTCGGCGATAAGAGGATTGAAACTACTAACAAGTCACAGAGAAAATTGGCAGATAAACTAATGTAAAGTTTTATTTCAGTTTAAAGTTCCGGTTGAAGAACAGGAGCCAGCAAGCAAGTCGCAGTCAGTATCTGAGCTCAGTGAAAAGAAAGATGAACCCGAAAGTACCACAAATAGTTCTGGCAGTAAAGGGAACAAATAAACGATGCATCACAGTTGACAATTTCAAGTTTTCTTCACAGCATTAGTGCTTTTAACGTTTCTCCTTCCACATGAAAGTATTCAAGGATAACAGAATGCTATAAGCAAACAGGGTGCTTTAGGGACCATGTCCTCCTGTCAACGTATAGATCAGTGATTCCCAAAGTGGGCGCTATCGCCCCCTTGGGGGTGATGGCAAGCTTCAGAGGGCGTTGCGAGGGGGCCATAGAAGGCTGGAGCCGCACTACTAGTACGAAACTTAACGCATTTCATGTTGATCAGGCGTCCATTTGATCGTGCGCCAAGCGGGGTCAAAGTGAATGGCTCTGACATTTGTCTGTTAACGTGTGTGACAGCCCAGGATGCTCAGTTGGAATTTGTGTAGGATATGAGTGCTCCGTGGTTCGTTTAGCCTGTCTGATGTTTCTTCGCCCGACAGGTTGCCCCGTCGTGATAACAGTCTGATAAAACTTCAAGACGTTTAAGACAGTAAGTTGGGAACTGCAGCATACATCCTTTCAACAAAGATAATGTCGGACTCATAAAAAGGAACTGAACGCCCTGGAAATTAACTGAAAGGGCACCTTGAGCAGGTGAATATTGGGAGCGATTGGTTAGGTCAATGAATGCCTCACTACAGAACGTCTTCACGCGAGCTTTCTTGGACAAAGAATAAATGAGAACAGTGCTGCGTGAGTCGAGGCTATGATCAAAGCCAGGCCGTTAGCATTCTGCGAAAGAAACCGAAGGATATGACTCCCTTTACTTCTTCTCGTTTCCTGACAAGAAGGGAATTTAGCGGTCCCTCCAGTGAACGCGAAAGCCTTACACAGACTAAGGCAGCGATGGGATACCATCATACCGTCAGCAGTTATTCCTGCACCTCTGGAGAAGAAGGAAAAAAGAATATATAACGACGTTGTGTGATAGAAGAAAATGGAATGTTCAAGGGAACGAACCTCATGTAAATGACGTAGTCTTAATAACAAAAGACAGCGTACCCTTTAGTCGATGGGCTTTTGGGTATCGTAGTAGAGCTTCTCCTGAGAGGAGATGGCCTCGTACGGACAGTACGAGTAAGGACTACGGGTGCAGTATGCTGTCGACCGATACGAAAGCTTGACTTTCTCGAAGCCGCTAGTAATCCATAATGGAGCATGCCTATGGCGGGGAGGACGTTCCGAGCAGCTGGCAGTTCCTCAACGTAGTAACCACTCAGTAACTACGTATCAATTTCTGGATTGCTATAGGGTGTGAACCGTCAACGCTGCGTCTGTGTACGTTTTTGTAAAAGCAGTGCACAGTACAGTAAGCTCTGGCTTTTAACCTATAGTCACGTGTAATTCTTTATACACTCTTAAACTTAACTTTTCTCTTTCTCACAACATTTGAAGAAACATTATTTAAGCTTAATTTAAACTTCTGGCTCGCAGTCCCGTCAAAATACTGTATATTTCGTTTTCCTGAACTATGATGACACAACCACTGCCATTAGATACAGTTCTGGTGACATGACTTGTTATCAAAAGTTCCGCCCTACAAATGAAAGATAATCACACATGGGTTGTTCTTCCGTAAAAACTTATGAAAATGAGCTTTTCGTTCCAAAAAATCAACTTCGAAGAACAAATTAGATTTGTATCTGATTCATGAAGAAGCGTCCTTGATCTCAGCATTAGGGGAAATAAAGATAGAAGTTTATTAGTGAGTCATGAGTGGGTCAAAAGATTACACGCAATGTTAGCGTAGAAAACAAAACGAATGGAAATTATAAAATTGTTGGCCATAGCATGGAATCGCACTTTCCGTTTCTCCTGAATTTTCTTCGATGCATTCTTAGGTCAGGTAGTCTGACGCGGCATGAATGCCTAAAATAGGTATCGTAAAACGAATTCTAGACGGTTCAGTTCGGCGTTGGAAGCTCATTTTGCTGCTTAGTGTCCACCAGAACATGGAATGCACAGACGTCACAATAAAATGATACTTTGCAGCGTACAGCAAAGCTACACTACGAAAGTTGTTTTATAACTCCTATAGCCTACTAAAATAACGAGATTCTCAAACACAATAGTGAAGCTATAAGGTACGGTACGTGCTTACTGATAATTGCTACAGGATTTCAAAAATCAAACAGCCGATATTTTTCGGCAGATGACTGTGACCTGAAATAGAAGGGTACATACTCAGCCAGAAGATGGACTACACTACCTTTTGTGAAAGCGACGCTAGCGTATAAAGATATATGTAATAGGCTCCAGGGGCGTAGTGGTCAAGGAGGGGATTCCGTATCGCAGCCCAGGTCCGGGTTCGAATCTCAGCTACTACACCCTCACTGGCAACACGCTGTGCGACGAGCCGGCTGTGGAATAACTCGGTCGCATCATACCGGCCAAATGGCCAGTCCACCGCCTACCTCACGTCTGTGGGATAAAGGCATAAGAATATATATATATATATACCTATACCTCGGTATAATTGCGCCGCGCCGCCTGCAACATTGACTATGTAAACTGGCTGTCGGCCCGCGCTGGACAGGTCATCTCTATTCTTCGGAGCGAGGACCTGTGCCACAGAAATTACCACGACTCGTTGAGAGTTCAGATAATGAATAGCAATTTTTTAGCAATATCTATGGCAATTGCGTTGTCCTTTAGTCTCAGTCTCGTTGCACGTGTTATACGCAGTGGAAAATCTAGATCTTCTTGACCAGGACAACTGTTCTCCGGCGCTAGGAAAACAAAATCTCACCTGACCCGCTTTATTGCGGTGGCCTGGAACCAATTGTGCAACTATAGCGAGGTACTGGTGTATATATGTACAGGGGGTCCCCGACTTACGAAGGCTCGACTTACTATGGATTCGACTTTACGATGGTTTCAGAGACAACGCACGTTCGCTTCCAACTGCGCTCGTTTCAGTTTTGCTCAGCCAGCGACAGTCGCTGTGACTGTCTTTCGATGCTGCGCTCCTGCTGCGAGTTGCAGGTCAGTCAATCATGCGACCACCAGCGCGGCAGAATTTGCCCCTTACCAGTGATTGGCGGCAAACGCGGCTTATAGTTAAGATACGGCAGTTCAACTAAAGGATGGGCATGAGAAATCTGTAAAAAATGGGAACGGGCCTGTCATAAACGCTTAATTTATTGCAAATTGCGAACCTTGCTTGTCGGTTTCCCCGATGTCGCCTGTTCTCTTGACTCATGAAGATGCATACGCAGAAATGAGGAGCGCGGCGGATTCTGATTTACCCAGTCAGTGTAATAAGGTAAAAGTTTCAGCCTCGCGGGCGCTGCCAATCGGTGGCCTATAATTTCCCCAGGTCTGCCTGGACGCGTGCTGCTCCTTGCACCCCTCTAAAGCTCAACTTCATTCGATGCTGCCGAGCTTAAGACACATTCCCCATCCTAAGGCTGAATCTGAATCTGCGCCTACTTCGGTACTGAATCCAAGATAACGCTCCTTGAACGGCTATGGTGGAATTCCCTCCGGCGAAATGACCGAGGAACGATTCTGCATTAAATGCATTGATTAGGCGTCTCGACTTACGATGGAGCGCCCGGAACCGAACATCGTAAGTCAGAGACGCCTTGTAGCGGAATCTGGTTACTGCTGATCACGGGCGATGGTGTAAACCCGAAACCTACGGTTAATGAAAACTGAATGCAAGAAACGGGCACCTACCGTAAAATAAAAGCTTCTATAACATGAAAATCTACGATCCCGTTAAGAAGAGTTATGTATTCAATACGTTATGACTTTTTATGATTGCCCAGCACCAATGGCCCGTACCTGGCTCGCATATTCGTTGCTATTCATCTTGTGCCAATAAAATGCACATTGAAAATGAGGTAACTGTGAACGGATCCGTAAAGTTCAGTTTACATCTACGGAGATTTTCTGTTTGTAACAGGAAAACGCCGTAGATACAAATGAGAACAAAATGCATAAGCATTTGTTGGTCGGGCTTTGTATCGCCATTATGCGTCCATTGAACAAAATCAAAAGCAATCGCATCGTTTCGAAATAATGAAAAAGTTCAGCACTTTTACAAATGTTTGTATGAGCCGCCTGAGAACGACGGAAAAACCACAGACAGAAATGTCTCAGTGAAGTGCGACATAATAAGGTTCCATACTTGGCAAGAATCTCATCTGACTTGGACAAGAAATGAAGAGGTCATGCTTCTGATCCTTGAACTCTCCCCATATTGAAGACTTTTCCAGTACGCTGGCTACCTGAAAATCAAAACACCTTCTACAAGAAAACCTTAAAGACAGCTACCTCCTTTCCAAAAAGTTCACAAGCCACCATACAATTAAGGGTTTTCACGATTTCAGCTTTCACAGCTGATGGTGATTCTGTTGCCGGAAGGTCAGACGCAAGTAATTCCAATAGTCGAATGTGCAGATTACATTTAATCGCATCAGCTACGAAACTGCTTGTACCACGTTCGAATAAGGCACTAAGAGTTCGACAAATAACATGCTGCATCTCAGGGACAGAGTGTAGAGCCGAAGCTAAATGTGCAACGCACTCTGTTGCGATCATTTTGCTCACACAAAGCTAAATGAAAAATCAAGGAACAGGAAAACACAAGCACAAAATTATATACCTGGCTTCTGACAACTTGATATAAAATCAACAAAGAAGACTGTAAGGCAGGATTTATGCCTGAACCAAGGGTTTCAACAATATGTGGTATGTAACCATGAGTGGCAACCTATGAAACAGCTACAGTCTCACAAGTCATAACGGCGAATGCACAGTATGAACATACAGCGTCGCAAAGTCCAGGATGAAAATGGAGCAGTAAAGCCAGTGCCTTATTTAACATCTGGAGCCGACTTTCATCAACTGATTCAGACCGGCAATCTTGCAGTAACGTATTCAACAGGTCAATAAGAAACTTCTTTGGTGCACGCAGCTTCCAAGCCGGATTAGAAATAAATAGACGAAGTGATATTCCACCTACAATCAGTTCTTCGGAAAGGGAATATTGATAAGGGACCTGAAAACCGGAAGGAAGCTAAAAGTAAAATAATCAACAATAAAACAAAGAAAATGATTGGTTCTCTTACAGCCCATTTATCTGCACGAGATTTTAATGAGTCCAAGAATAACTGTTCCATTTCACAAACTGATTGACATACGAGTATACGCATTTGCTTGTTCCATATTAACTCAGGAGTTTCAGTTTGAGCTTCGAAAGTAGAAAGGAGATTTAAAATAACAAAACGAGCAAAAACCTTACTGTCGAATAGATTAATGGAATTTTCCAAGCCTTCTCTCATCATGTCAGCGAAAACTGGTGGTATAAAATTACTAATGAATCTTGTCCAACGTGGGCCGTGCAAAGGATCACTTTGTAACTTGACAAGCAAGTAACCAGCATTTTGCCGCACAGATAAAGTTTCGTGGCAACAGAACAACTTCAGTAAAAAGGTACCACACCCTTAAGCAAAATTTTGAGAAAGGTGACGAAGACTATAAGAAAAGTAATCCGGCTAATTTTCCGGACTTAAGAATTAGCGAAACGTATTCTTTCACTCCTAGGAACGATTTCATACCGTTGGCAGCAGGCAAAAAAGTCTACGCTCACCATAGGCAACCGGTATTTTCTGAACTTTACTACTACAAAAAGCAACTTAATGACGTGAAATTATTCAAATTTATATTCAACACAACCATACTAATCTGAGCAAGTAAAGGAGTATGACTTCATGAGGGCAGTGTAAATCTTCAATGCTTTGTATGGAAGCGATCTGCGTCCTTATACTTTTTTGGTTTAGCTTGCGGGTCCTACTGTCCCGTCTTCAGCACTTGATTATCTTGAACACTGACACTGAGGACAGGACATGGCAGACAACGAAAACGGAAACAAGACTGTAAAATGGACTACTACCGTAAAAAGAAATGAAGGTCTGATCAATTTTAAAAGCCAGAAACTCCATAATCCGAACTAGTTGTCGCACAGGGTAATTCAGATAATCGAAAATTCAGGTCCTTCCTCTATATTAGTCACCGGAAGACGGTATTATTACTTCAAAGGCAATACCGCGGCAGGTGACAGTGAAACTGACTGAACACCTGTCAATGAATTGCTTGATGACCTGTGAGAAAATGATTAGAGGTGAAAGATTCACCGATCGCGGTGCACGAAGTTAAGGCCAATCAGCTCATTTTGGCAGCGATGAACACTCGATGGCAGTTAGCTACCGTTGAGCAGCAACGTTCTTGCATAAAAAAGGGCTACTCCATCATGAAAGGGTGCGTCCCTCTTGCAGCGAGGTGATGCAAGTAGGATGCGTTGGAACGGCGTGGTTACGTTACAAGCGGTCGTGCCGTGCAAAGGTGTTTACACGTACAGGGATGTGGTTCGACGGTACGGCACAAAATCCTGATGCGCAAAATGCCGAAAGTGTGATTCCAGCAAAAAATGGCGAAAGATGTACTACAAAAGTTCGTTTATTTCAGAAGGCCTGCGGTCATGATTCCGAACGTGAGAAACCTTCGAAGGCTGAGTTCTTGAACCAGATAAGTCCTCAACAGACAGAAGTGGCGAATGCATTGAAATGCAGAGTGAAGTCCAACGGTGGCACACTGAAGGAGCAGAAATCAGAAAAGGTCTACACCATAGTTTCTCAACCTTTTCCGCGCCAGCGCCCCCTACTTCCCTCTCGCTGGTATTCGGCCGGCATAACAACTCTTCCGCTCCTTGTCTGACATGAGCGAATTGAGTTACCCCAAAGCAGATGGTTTACGTCCATTCTTGCCTACTTTTACCGTGTTACCGGTGCTTTCCGCGCTCACAATGAACCGCAGAAATGGAAAAGGACAAGTGATGCTCAAAACTTTATTTCTTAAATTTAGGAATAAAGCTGACCAACAGGAATCATCTTGTGATTCTCAAGGGGGCGCTAGCGCCCCCCTGGGGGCCGTGGAAGATTTCAGGGGGCGCTGGAAGCCAAAGGGGCAATGAGGGGGCGCTGCAGAGCTGTTGGGGGGCGCTGGAAGGCTGAGGGGGCGTTAGGAGATTGCTACTGAGAAAGAAGCAAGTGAAAGTTCTCTTTGGGCGCCGCTTAAGTGGTGGTTGTAACGCAGAATGCAGACGAATAGGAGAGAGAAAGTTCTCCCGGCAGCTGGAATAATTCCCCCCGGCATCACTCGGCGTCGCAAAGGCTAACTGGTAAGCAGATTGCCTGTCTGAACTGTGCCTCCAGACGAATGGGAC
>KN538389.1:791015-803126 GCA_000797535.1 Trichuris suis | reverse complement strand
ATCAGAGCACTGTAGGGGGGCGCTGGCGCGAAAAAGGTTGAGAAACTATGGATTAGTTAGTCTCGCATCGAGGTAAAGACAAAAGCTAGACGACCTACGCTTGTTATAATACGTGTAGCAGAAGACGACCTGCAGGAACAGGCGGAGACTGTAAGCAGCAGTAGTGTGTGTGTAGACGAGGGAGAGTGTGCGTTGTCGTTGTTCTGAGAAAACTGATTAAAGCAGTATGACTTCTCGCGCGGCTAACGAGGGTGCGACATACGCAACATTTTTGACAAATGCTCAGTTACTTCGTTGGAAGAACCACATCATCATACCATAAGCCGCGCAGGCATAATAAGCATGGGTTAAAGATATTCTGTTCTAGTTCGGTCAACTTGGGGTGGGTTGCCGTGCATTCTTCCTGTTGTTTCGTTATTGCGGATGAATAAATTACACTGCTTAAAAAACTTCCCAGCTGCGCTCCTAGGCATACTGCGCATATAGTAGCAGTCGGTTCGGTTAATCAGACCGCATACCTCGAATAATTCGGCGAAATAAAAATTTTGACCAAACAACCATTCGATCAAAGGACTGTAATTCTCATTAAAGCAAGAAAGCTCAAGCTACAGTCTATCGGTCAAGTGGAGGTCGCTGATCTTGGTCACGTTTTTTGCATTCGGCATACACGCGCGTGCGAAAATTCTACATAGCAGTGCCTACTTCTTTCACTTCGATTCAACTTATTATGTGAACGTTGTACCATTGAGTTGAGAAGAAATTCATAATCCCATAACTTTGATTACAGAATGTTACCATAATTGTTGCGCTTGATTATTTGAATACAAGGTCTCCTAATACTGCTATCAGTCATTATTGTTTATCTCATATGCTGTCTTATAAATTAGGCTTTAATACGCGCACAGAGGAGCAGGTAATGGCCTTGTTTGTTACTGTCCGCGGGAAGTCTTCGGAACCGAAACTCATAGATACTCGAGGCGACCAGTATTTATTTTATTTGAAATTTAAACTTTGTGCTTCCTGGCATATTCGGATAATCGAGATTCTAGTGTACTTGTCATTCTTTCAATAACAGATACGGGCACGTAATTGAAAACGAATGACTTTTTAACGCTGTTTTGAAATTTCATGTTGTGTTTATTACGGAAGGTACAAAGCGTTTATTCGAACTTACCAAAACGGATCCTCGAAGCCTTCGGAGCTGCTACCTGCTCCGTTTTCAACGATAATAAGCAAAGGACCTATGTGCGACGGTTAGTATTGGGCCGGGTGACGTTAGTTTAAAGTCAAACGGGGTGGAAGGGATTAGATTTCAGAACCGGACACGGACATCATATGGACGACATCTACATGACAAAAGAAAAAACATCGGACGACATCGCAGACATACACATCTGGAGAAGGAAAAAAGAAACAACTTGACGACATGATTTTAAACTAACTCACGTCTTCCACCACCACCCCACTTGACTTTAAACTAACGTCACCCGGCCCAATACTAAGCGTCGCACATAGGTCCTTTGTTTGTTATCGTTGTAAACGGAGCGAGTAGCAGCTCCGTAAGCTTCGAGGATCGGTTTTGGTAAGTTTGAATAAACGCTTTGTACCTTCCGTAATAAACACAACATGAGATAAGGGCAGTTTTAAACATAAGAAACTATTGCATTGGAAACGAAACTTTTCTGAACGGGCACATGAAACTGCATAGTGTAATTATGGAGATTCGACCCGTGAAAATTTTTATTCTGCGAAGCTTTCGGGAAGCGTCTGTTCCCGTCTTCAGCGCTCATGCTCTCTCATGCTTCGCTGAATAAAAATTTTCACGGGTCGAATCTCCATAATTACACTATGCAAGAAACTATTAACACAAAAAGGAACACGTAAGCCAAGAGAAGACAAAGAACTGCAGTTCGGCCGCTGACGACGGGTTAAGGTTTATCATCCAAAAGCTCAGGTTTTAATAAAGTTCCAACGGGACCATTCCGTAAATAAATCTTGTACTCCATGAAAGTTTACGGTCCCGTAAAGAAATGTTATGTTTTCAAGACAACATGAAAATCCAAGGTAACCCCAGAATGCACATTAATAATGCGCTGGGCAAATACCTGAACATCTATAGATACCTTCTGACCCATTGAAATAAAAATACAGGCAGGGTGACCAGGGGATGTACGACAGCAAACACAGATATTTTGGCACGACTGGTGAGAAACTTAAATCATCGTTACACGAAAGCTTTCCCATGGGAGGTTGACGCTTTGTATGTAACTACTGATAACCGCAAGCCATGCAAGGATAAGGTAAACTGCATGAAAACAACCAGTTAGCTATAGAAAGCATAGGTGCACATGAACACGGCCTGATGCGAAGTCTGAGTCAACAAGACATCTTAATAATTTTGCCCCAGAACAACGCTCGATGAAAGTAATGTTATTCATAAAAGAATTGTGCCGAAGCCCGTCAAACGTTGAACTTCTAACCCCTTTACCGAAATAAAGCTCTTCATCTAACGGATTTTGGCCTATTTCAGCCCAACACACTAAGAAATAACAATCGCGGCCATTATGGGACCGCATTTCCTTGCCATAGTTTCCAGATGTTTAGCGGCCATGATAAATGGCAGTATGAAATCAGTTTGCACATAAACTGCATCAAACGAAAAAGCGGACCATTCAGAGGCTAATAAACTCACCTGCTTCCAACAAGTCGCTGCAAACAGAGCTATTGTTGCCAACAACAATAAAAGTCTCCAGAACTTCCGTCATTAAGCTGGGAAGACGATAGCCAAGAAAAACGAAGTTCCTATACCATGAAGGTAAGGATGCAAAATCGCTAAGACATTCTTCGTTTGCAAGAACGCCACGGAGAATCATAAGAATTTTGCTGCACAATTTTTCGCAAACTTCTAATTCCAAAAGGCGAAGGAAAACTTCGAAATGCGCTATGCACTGTGTCTCGAGGCCTTAAGAAAAAAATATGGTTAAAACAGCTGACTTTTTTGTCACGGTATACATCTGAGAAGACAATATTTTTTATTGTCCGGAGCTTCCGGGAGGAATCTTGCCCAGTCTTCAGCGCAGGTCAGGACAACGTGGGGTAATGATCTAGTGTACGATATATGAAGAGCCGTCTTTGTATATTGTCCAAGGGTTGAGTTTAAACTGTCTCTGACTGTTTTCTAGGTTTATTTGTCTAGAATGTTGTCCCCATTGCAAACTCGTTCTATCTACCTTGCTTCTTCTTGACATCACTGACAGTAACCCAAGTAGCTAATTCTTATTACCAAATTATGTATACTTCCACACCTTAATCGCGATTAATTCTGGTATTATGTCGCACGAAAAAAGCCTAAATCATGCAGGAAAGAAGTATTAGCTTATAGTTCGTATCTAATCCATGCGACATACAGCTAGACAACATTGAAAAAGCTTCACATGGATCAGGTACGAACTAAAAGTTACCATTTCTTTCTTGGATGGTTCGCTGGATGAAACTTCTATGACTCAATTACTGCATGGCGTTGCGTACATTGCAGCTCTAATAAGTCATAATCAAGTAGGATATCTGGAAAAGAAATTCAGCTGTCTTTGCTAATCACAAACGTGGTGATTCCATCGAACAACAAACGCTGCAACGACAACAGCAATCAACGCAGGTAAAGTTCTGGTGAATTTAAGCTCAAAAACATTACCAGGCGTGGAAAAGCAAGGTCTTAAGCAAAAGCTTAGCTTATGTACTGACACCAAGAGAACCAACCATCATGGACCTCGTAGCCTAGATAGAACGTAGATTGTACCACACTGGATAAAGCATACCAGCTGAAATCAAAGGTTCAATTGTACAGCTGATACGACATACAATGAGGCTAACATCCAACCGTCGTAGGGATAAGCAAAAAGCTCTCTGTAACCTAAAAGCGCAAAAAGAACTACTGATCACCAAAGTAGGCAACAGCGACTTCGGCATAACTTTATCGCGCCGTGTACTCATATAAGATCTCAGAACCCTTAATGAACAATACCCACGTGCTTATTCCTTTAGACCCTATGGAAAGAATACAAAAAGAATTGACAAAGATTATCGACACTTTTGCTATGGGAACAGAAGATACAAGGCACTCCAGTATTGTCCGGTATCAACACTTCATCCCCAACATCAAAAGCCCGGAATCATATGGACTACCTAAAAATCCACAAGGATGGGATTCCACTCAGAGCAGAAACATCAATTATCAACAGTGTAACCTCACGTCTGCACTCTTACCTCGAATACGTCGTTCAATCTCTAACACGAAGCAAAAGATCTCATGTTTCATGTTGTGTTTATTACGGAAGGTACAAAGCGTTTATTCGAACTTACCAAAACGGATCCTCGAAGCTTACGGAGCTGCTACTTGCTCCGTTTTCAACGATAACAAACAAAGGACCTATGTGCGACGCTTATTAGTATTGGGCCGGGTGACGTTAGTTTAAAGTCAAGTGGGGTGGTGGTGGTGGTGGAAGACGTGAATTAGTTTAAAATCATTTCGCAATTGTCCCGTAGGCGCATAAAAGAAGCATTTTTCATACAACAGAATGTAAATGCAAACATAAACCGGGACAAAGGAGTAGAAATTAGTGACGTCTGGGCAAACTTGATCAATACCACGAACTGCTGTAGCCTTACATAACCCCGCTCTCCTTCCTCCCCCGTCTTTCTTTCTCTTTCACTTTCCCTCCCCCATTTTGCCGCCTTGCCATTACCCCACTCCTCTGGATTTCACAACGTCGCACGGTTTTGCCCCTCACCTCAAATTTCAGTTTCTCTTGCCCAAAATCTCCTCTTTCACTATTAATTTAATTTAATTTAATTTATTTCAATTATCAACTCCGTTCCTGTGATTTGTCAAACACTCCTTTACCGACCCTCCACTCCGTGGAAGGGATTAGATTTCAGAACCGGACACGGACATCACATGGACGACATCCACATGACAAAAGAAAGAAAGAAAAAAGAAGAAGAAAGAAAAAGAAAAAACATCGGACGACATCGCAGACCAACACATCATCTGGAGAAAGAAAAAAGAAACAACCTGACGACATGATTTTAAACTCACGTCTTCCACCGCCACCCCACTTGACTTTAAACTAACGCCACCCGGCCCAGTACTAACCGTCGCACATGGGTCCTTTGTTTGTTATCGTTGAAAACGGAGCAAGTAGCAGCTCCGAAAGCTTCGAGGATCCGTTTTGGTAAGTTCGAATAAACGCTTTGTACCTTCCGCAAAGGTAAATACCTACCTTCCTACCTTCCGTTCAATGCATCAAGCAACTCCGTCATCTGTGGTTGTTGAACATACTACGTGGTGCTTAAGAACCCTATGCCCAATGGTATTATGGGAGCAATCTCATATAGGGTTAATAAAAAACGAAGAAGCTTTTTTCATACGACATAATACCACAATTAATCGCGATCAAGGTGTGGAAGTATACGTAATTTGGAATGACGGTCACTGTCAGTCACCTTAAGAAGAAACAGAAACACAATGAATTTGAAATGGAAAAAACGTTTCAGATGAACAAATCTAAAAAGCACTCACAGGCACTTTAAGCTCAGGAGTTGGACATTATACAAAGACGTCTTACCATGCATCGTTGACGTAAGTTCATTACCCCACGCTACCCTGACGTCCGCTGAAGACGGACAAGATTCATCCCGGAAGCTCAGGCGATAAGAACTAACTACTGTTTCCTCATGAGTAGAGTTGTACAGAAAGAAAAATTACATGACGATAATGCCCGTTAAGAGAAATCCAGTATTCAACAATTGTAGCAAAAAAATTATTTCTAAGATGTTCCCTACGTAGCGCTGTTGGCAACACTAATGAAGAAAAGATACTGCTTATTCAGTGAAGAGATTTTTACGGGGCTTTATCATCACTACTGCCAACAGCACAAGACAAATGTCAGCTTAAACAGAAACCTGAAGAAGAATTGCAGTTACCAGAACAATATTAAAAAAATATATATTACTGGCTCTGCTGCTCCGGCCAAAGCCGTGAATCCAAGATCAATTATGAAAATACCAAAGCCCGTTAAAAGACATCCCGTCTTCTGAAACATACTGGCTCTGCTCTCGTAAACCTGGTTTACGTTCAATAACTGAAGGGAGTAAGAAACGTAGATTACTGAACGAACGTATGAGCTTTACTCGAAGCTTTCGAAACTACACAGTTACGTCATCTCGTCAAAGATCGCTTACGACGGAACTAGGTAGTTTAAACGGCTTCGTATAAAACTTATACGCTCGGTAGCTTCCACTTGCCCGCTTCAGTTATAGGCCCTCTGAACTGGCTGAATGGTAGCGGAGGGGTACAGAGAACAACGGTACTGAATCTTCCTGTTAAGAAGAATCTGATTTTGAAAGAAAAAGTTGTTAACACAATACCAGGGTAATTATTTAAAACGTTTAATAATGCTTCCGCAGCCGCATCGAGTCGTTCCGTCTCTCCTAACGAGTTCCCTGAATTGTGAAAAACCATGTTATAACACACGGAGAGCAAGAAATAGACTGACCTAAGTAATCCAGCAGTTCCATAAAAAAGCTTCTAGGATCCTGAAAGAAGGTACAGCTTACACAAGCGTGGTGGAGATTCACTGCCATACTTTCAGGATGTACTTTGGCTGCCGATTATATATCCGTACGTACACGTCATTCAAACAAAATTCTTCTTCCACATAACTGAACCGAAATGCGGAATCATCTGGATTTTCCTGAAACAGATGCCGATTCCGTAACTGAAATCATCGACAGCAAAGACTTACAGCTTTCAGGAGAAGATCAGACGCTTTTACAACGTAATCAAGCAATTCAGATTTCATACTGCTATTCCAAATAAAACGGGGTGTCTCACAAAAGTTGCCCAATTGCTTTAATACCTTAAAATTGCTGTTCGTGGCATTCACCATAAAGAACGTCTAGGCACCTCTGAGTACGAGTTTGTTTCCAGCAAATCGCAAATGTACGGCGTCAACAATTTTATGAAAGCGCTCACAGCTACTTTGTTGGGTGAGCACCCTGGCTTAAAGCCAGCAAGGCTAGCTAAAGCTTCACAGCTGAGACGAGCCAACTTATTCTGCATTGCCTTTAAGCTCCAAAAATTCGATAAAGTGCTAAGAAATAAAAACTACAAACCTGCAAATTAGTTGCCTCTGCACAAACAACACCACCTTCGTCCAAGGTAGCATCGTAGGCAAATAGGTTACAAATGAAATGATAATGCATGCCAGCGGCATATAACTTCGTCCGAAGCGCTTCTGACGCGCAGAGGGCGCTCACACATTCAGCAACGGCACAATTAAGATTCAGTAGTTGCTGAAATAAACACCTACTAATGCTGGCCAGCGAAACTTTCCAGCCATTTAAAAGTAAATGAAAAGAGATTCAGTGAGCAGAAAAATGAAAAAGATTATGTTGAATTGAAGTATTGTACCTTGAAACGGAGAAGGTGCATTAAGTCGGAAGGAAGCGTTTCCAGAGAAGCAACTACGTCTTCAGCGTCGGGAAAACCTGCGGCACCTGTGAACGTACGGCATACGTTTAAACATATCATTGTAGCAATGTCTTCCTCTGAACTGCTATCCGTTATGATACCAGCAAATCGGGAAAAGGCGTTATGTAACACCTAAAATACCGTTTTTGTAAAACTGATAGTTTGTATATCGGCTGTTTTGTAACTGGTCGGTATAACTTTATTTCTTCCTTTAAACGGTAGCAGGAAACAGACCGCATTGAAAAGTACCTAGATAAGGAGCTTTTGGAACTGCCACGTGCTGTCGTCACCGAAATATATCAGCGCTCACTGCTGTGCGCTGATGACGAAAAGCACAGAGCTTTTGCAGCTGACGGCTTTCACTGCAGTGTCAGCTCCGAAAGCTCCGTGCTTATGTACATTTCAGTGATGTCTGTTAATAAAACCAGTGAACCTTCAACAGGTCATTGATCTGTTCTTAATGATTACAGAATCACTCCGTATCAACGGATAATCAGAGAACTGTTTAAAATAACAAAGAAAAATGTTGCTACAACTTACCATATGGAGAAACATTTAGCCTAACAAAGCGAACTTCAGTCTACCTACCATGCGTTAAAATGTAGAATTCCAATTTTACATATTCGAGTCCTACCTGCACAGTGGGTCATGTCGGCAGTTAAAACGTCAGAGATGCATTATGGATTAATACCTTTGGGGAGAACAGTTGCCAGGCCAAAACTATTAAATTATCAGATAATGTTACGACATTAATTGTGAACGATGAGCACAGAAAAAGAGCATTCAAAGCCTCAGATTGAACAAATACTGGTAGCGCATAAGTTTTAACTGCAAGTGCTCGCTATCACAGCCTGCTGTACACTGCAATGCACATCATGAATGGCAAAACGGGAGTTACAGAAATTTTAGCATCAAAACAAAATCTTCTTACAAACGTGTCACACGAACCAAAACAACAAGGTCAATCACAAGAAGAAAGTTTAAAAAATAAAAATAGCAACGGCTCGGAAAGAGTGACTTCCTATAAAAAGAGTCGTGAAAACAACGCTTTCGCAAAGAATCAACGTCGTTTTATCTTTTCGAAAACCTTTACCTAAAGGGCGGCTGATCTGTATGCAATGTAAAAGAACATCAAAATAACCATTTCGAGCATTTCGCGATAAAGACGGAGAGCACTGTACTCGTTAATCAATGAGACTATTTGCTTCCGCATAATCAGTTCATTTGCTGATAACGGGAAAAGAAGAATCCTCAGAGGTCTGTCATTTTAATTTCATGCTCCATTAAAACCGCTTCACCGTAACATCGGATGTGAAAACCTGCGCCTGTTACAAAACAGCCTATATTCGAGAAGCATGCTATTAGTAGCATAATCCCAGAACGTGTTAATGGTGCCATAAATGTTAGCGCACGGAAGGCTACTTATAAGAGGGCACGCTAGTCCGCTAGTGCGCAATTGCGTGTGAGATTGAGCGAGTTTGCTCAAACAACCCTGACATGTTTTCGCATTTATAATTAGACACCGCAGTGAAAGTCAGTGCTTGATAAAGGATCGATGTAGTTTCATGCTGAGCCACGTAAGGAATTTCACCCGTTAGAATACTTATTCAGAAATTGATCACGATGTTTTAGGAATGCTTCTTTATTACGTCATCAGCGAATGATAGTGTGAGGATCAGCTCATACCACGATTTACTGAAGATAAAACAGTGCAAAAAGTTAAATACCCATTTCAATACTTTCAAAGCCGCAAAACATTGTGTCCGTGATCAGAAGGAATAAAAGCAATCCTTTTTCTTGAAGGAAACACTTGGTGAATCTACTGCTCTCTTGAGAAAATCCTTATTGGGAAAATAAGCAAAGGCGCTACCTGCCGTACAGTTGCCTGCAACATGAGAAACTGTACCACTTGCAGAAATCGAGTGTTCAGACAAAGCTCCACCTGTCAAAATAAGTGGAGTTGCTTACCCAACCAGTTGATGACTTGCTTCGTAATAGCATACTTAGCAGAGTTTCTCAACCTTGAAAGCTGGAAATGCCTCCTAGACCTCGAGCCGCTCCTGACGTCGCGATCGCCCCTCTCGTTTTCTGTCGTCGCCGTTCGGTTGTGGCCAGGTCGACGTCGATTCTACAACGTTGGTTGGACAAACGGGGTCCGTCGACTAGATCACGACTAGCTCCTCATTTCAGGATTCATTAGCCTTTTGGCGACAACTGACGTCGGTCGGGCCACGTCAAACGGGCTACGGTCAATTCACTCGCTTGTCTGAAACTAGCTAGCACTCGTTTTTTTCTCAAAAGCATGACAGATGACCCAGCGCACCCCGAACATTCTACCACCCCTTGAGAAACAGTTACATGCAGCAATACTATCACTTGCTCAGAACAGGGTAGCTTCTAATCGGAACGTAAACTTTAATCCAGAAGTGTGTACAACTCTGTCTGCTCGTTATATAAAAGGGATCCACAGTTCACAATGTTGTTTCTTGCCGAAATCCCGTTCTAAATTGAGAGAGTTAAGCACATAACTCCTAGCAATGGGTGCGTAAGTCCTCACGCAAAAGCTTTATTTAAAGAATCGATCCACTTGTTAACAGAAATGATTTTCCTTACAGTTTTCAGAGCTTTTGGGACTCTCCTGGACTAGCTGCCAGCAGAGCAGATGTTATGTAATGTCTACTTATGGAACCATCGACCTTCTGACCATGGAAAAGAAAAGACTGAAAAGCTTCGAAAAAATTTTAAAAAATTCATTTCTGTTGAATAATGGGTGTCTTGTATTGGCCCTCAGAAACATTTCTGAGCCGGAATTTCAAAGAAAGCTAGTTCTGTTTGGCTTACAAAATTTAAAAAGCTATACGATATTCGGGAACTTCAGATTCAACGGAAACGGCATCTGGTTGATGAAGAATGTGACCAAGATTTCATTTAGAATGTAGAAAGTGCACTGACTTGGAATGCTCTTCCGAAAAATTGTTGGCTTCTCGTAAGGAGAAATGTGCGTAACGAAACAAGGCGAGCAAACATGCTAGTCTAATGGCCTGTGCAAATTCTTCTGACTGCATCGTATTCCCTCGTTTCTCATCGCAAAATCAAGGAAACTTGGAAGCGTCGAACTTTCAGGAAACCCTACTTTCATAAAGACCTCAGCTTACTAGCTGAATAGTGCGAAGCATATCTTTCACTGTCCAAATATAAACAAAATGTTTCCTCTCTTTTATAAGCACATGGTTATCACTCATTTGACTTTTCCCTCATGAATATCTATAATTAAACCAACCAAAAGTTTTACCAATGGAAGGAACTCTAACAAATGCTTTACCAAAGAGCAGTTATTATACATACAACCATAACAACAATGTTGGCGATGTTGATATCACGGTTATACGCCTGTCAACTTTTTGGCGAATTCATGGCTTGAAACTAGTTTTTTATTCAGCAAAGGACCAAAGTGAACGCCGAAGCTTTCAGGACTCCTTTGGCCCCACTGTCCGTGGGAAAATTAAAGGGAGAGAAAGTGAGAAAGCGCATGACTGCATTTGACATAAGTTCTGATATATTTTAAACGGACAAGCTCGGATTTAAGGTGTCATTTCCAACCGGTTTTACCTTACATTGGACTCAGAGAACCCGTTGCCCAGCATCCTCTTTGGCGCATTAGACTAGTCCAAAAATCGCTAACAGAAGAGCCCTGATCCCTACTCAGACAACTGGTGTAAAGGATCAACAGTGCTTCTTCTTTCTTCGCTGATCATGACTTTCTTTGCATAACTAAACACCTGTGACGTCATGTCTGCAATAGCTCACGTGTTCAACTATCGCAGAATGACTTATTAAACTTTGCATCACTTCGTTCAGATTTAACTTTCCTCGTCTTCCCCTTGTTTTCCAAACTTCTGTTCCATTTAATACATTCTCTGAATCCATTGTAAGATAAAGCCCGTTGGAAATGCTACCTTAAAACTCAAACTTGTGCACTTAAAATACATTAGAACTTATATCAAACGGAGCCATACGCTTCCAATCTTCCCCTTGGTGAAGAGAACAGCAGGTTCTTGAAAGCTCTGGCATTCACTTGGAAACTTTGTCAAATAAAAGACTACTTCAAAAGCGTGGATTGGTACTGGCAAAACGTTAACAAGAATATCACCGTGACATTATCATTGTCGTGATGAACGAAACCTCTGTTACTAATCCAATATTTAGTGAACAACAAAAATACTCCTTTTCGAAACTAATGGAATGCTCTAGTTCCATCATCTACGAGATGGAAAAGGTCTTTACTTTAACGAAAGTATATGTGGGTATGGAAGGAACAACGAGCGAGATTATTTCAGTTACAGATAGTGACAAGAAAGGGGAAACCGTGAAGAGATCGACTGCAACATCACTGACCTGATACAAGACATTCAATCTCAGTGCTTATCACTGGCCAGATTTAAAATTTATCTACAGATCATGTACAGCACACAGCGGAACAAAGATGCGAAGAAGAAGAAGAAGAAGAAGAAGAAGAAGAAGAAGAAGAAGAAGAAGAAGAAGAAGAAGAAGAAGAAGAAGAAGAAGAAGAAGAAGAAGAA
>KN538389.1:767387-781847 GCA_000797535.1 Trichuris suis | reverse complement strand
GGATTTTGACCCTAACCCCTTGTAACGGGCTTCGGAATTTGCATAATTGATCCTCAGTTCACGGCTTTGGCCCGTTTTGTGTGTCTGTAAATAAACTTCAAAATGCCCTACCAGCGAATGGATGAGCAGATTGGTAGAGAAAGTACAGAACAATGTCTAACCGTACGTTTCGGAACTGCTCTTGTTCCGCCGTCAGCGGTGTAAGGGAGGTACATTAGCTGGTAAGGCATTTTGAAGTTTATTTACAGACACACAAAACGGGCCAAAGCTGTGAACTGAAGATCAATTATGAGAAACGGGAGATGATGAAGTTTGTATCGCCAAAGGGAAATTAGCAACGAGACTAGCGGTGCATTACTCTATGGTCACCTGGCACCTTGCCCCAAAACTGATCCCACTTGAACTGACAGAACCACCCAGAAAGGAGAGTGTTGTACCCAGCTTGCCTTGAGTTGCAGTTGCTTCAGGCAGAAGCATCTTTCTTGGATATAATCATTACATGCGATGAAAATTGGCATCCCTACGATAAGAGGAAGCGTAAGACGCCCTGCCCGGATAATCACACACCAAAAAATCCCTCCCTAAACCGAATGCTCACCTCACGCTGTTGCTGTCTGCATGGTAATATGCCAGGGGAGTCACCCACTGTAGGTTCTTCAAACGCTGCGAGTCGATCCCAGCAGAGATCTACTGCTATGAACTAACGATCATGCTCCGAAAACTGCAATGATCCTGGCCAGCGCTGGCTAATCATAAACGACCGTTGCTCCTTCATGATAACGGTCGATCACATACAACAGATAAGCGAAAAAAGCTGGAAGAGTTAAGCATCAAGGGCCCCCTATCTAGCGTACTCACTGCATCTATCGCTTACTGACTACCACTTTTTTCAATCCCCCGAACTACATATGCGCCAGAAAGTACATCGGGATGAGATATTCGAATATGATTACCATGAATTTTCGGGTTCCCGCGGCCAAGACTTACTCCACCGGCATAAATTTTCGTGGAGAACGTTGGACAAAATGTGTTCTTTCGAGTCGTTCTTATTTCAATTAATAAACTTAACGCCCAATTAATGCCAAAAAATTGGCAACTTTGATTGCAACACCCTAAAAACATAAACCTACTTTTCTACCATTTCCGTGGTAAGAATTCAGTGTCCTGTAACATTCGTCCCTGGAATGTGGACTCACACGAAGGGAACACGTAATAAATATTATGTAATCGAGGCCAAGCCGCGTAACAGCATTAGGGATAATCCCATTAGCGACGGCGCTTTATTCAGCAGAGCAGAAGACGCCTAGTATAGCGTGCAGGCATCAACTGCGACCTTGATCACCTGTGGACGCTTTGTTGCCAGGGAAGTTGTGGAATAAGAAGGCAAAGCGAGAACTGCACAGGCACCATTATGCCTGGCCAGTCGATCGCTATCGCAGTGCGAGCTGTTCTGTTCCCGACGATGCAAGAAAGCACCGCGGTGCAGTTCCTCCAAGAGCACCGAGTGCTCCACCGTAAGAGGAACTGCATCTGCGGGAATCCAATGTCCCTGTCAGCGCAGGAAGGCGGCCGGGCTCCTCGGTTGCTCAAATTATTCGTCGCTCAAGCCGCTGTTGCTCATTGCTCTCTTCATTAACCGAAAATTCGCCAAAATAGTTTCAAACCAAAACCAAACACAACTGAAACGTTGGTCATACTTCTTCTGCGTAAACTGAAAAACTGGCACTGTGTACAATCCGCCTGTTCTTGAGATCACTTGTTGACCAAGCAGACTGCGCACAGTCGGCTCAGTGTAGACGCTAAAACAAAGCTGCCAGATGATCGGCCTGCACGGTAGAATAGAGCCGCCACTGTTCAATGGCCTCATACGTCGTGCCATCACGGTTCATCAGTAACCCGATTATCAATCATCACAATGCTGTGACATAACGGGGGGAGCGCTGCCGCGAGCTGGCAAATTCCGGGGACGAACGCTACAGGACCCATCCGCTTTATTACTGAGGTACTGATAACTAATAGTAACAGCAATTTGAACAGAGTTAGTAGAAACAGTCACCCAAAGTCACCGAAAAATGTAAGGCATGGGCATCATAAACAGTTCCCATAGCCGTAAAACAAACAGCAAAAAGCATTAAACTCGCGAAATTGAAAATCACAATAGTATATGCAGTTCCAAACTTTCAGAAGAGCTAAGCAATTTCTGTCGTAAATAAAATATTTTTTCTACTGAAGTTAGAATGCAGACAAAATAACTTGTGATTTTTCAGGAAGCAAAAATTCCATATTCTCTTAAACAAACCTTACAAAAAGTATTTATTGAAAATTTACGTTCATCGGTTTCTAGAAACTGCTACTCACAGCAAATATACCAAACAAGAGAAGTTCTAGAAAGAAACACTACAAAAGCAATACTTCATAAGTCTTACCACATGCCAAACTAGAGTATCAAGCATTCGTTCCAAGAAAGCCTTGGATGACAGCAGTAACGATTTGTTCTGCTGTTCTTGTTTCAACTCAAAACCACCATGCAATGGCTGCATGAGAGCGCAGAGCGTCTCAACGGCAGCATGGTCCACTGCCTCATTGTTCAATTTAAGCGAACATATAATCATGTTCCCTAGCTTTTCGCGTAATCTGAATTAATGGAGAATAATAAAGGAAACTCGAAAAAACATGTTCAAGATTCAGACATATTAATACCTAGCTATGCTTGCAAATGCGTGGAAACCGGCTTTCGAAGCAAACAAACGTCTAAGTGCATGATACACGCTTTCCCAATCTTCAGGTGATAAGCAAGTTCCAATTTCAACAATGGTCATAGCTGAGTTAACTATTAGCTTCTCCTTGCTGGCTGAGAACAAACCCTACAAGCAGAGGTGAAAAACTACTATTACTTCCAACTTCGTAGTACTTCCTGCGATAGAGAGCGCATCAACCCTCCATAAGGAACATTAGAGTTGAATCGGCGCAAAGCGTCAAGTAAACCATTGCGCGCTGAAAGCGATATACGCTGAAAGCTAAACAAAAGCTTTCCAAGATTTACATGCAGAGTTCACGATAAACTTGGCGTGCTGAGCTTCCCCGTCTTCATCCAAAAAACTGGAAAACGGTACCCACCGGTAAGACGTGTTCGTAGGAGACATTTTGACGTGCACGTGAACGCTTCCTCTTGTTCGAACAGCATCAAGCAGAGTTACGAGAACACTATCCCTGGAAAAGAAACCCCTCGGCGCTAAAAATAACAACCAAGTAATCTAACCGTTCCACTGATTTGTAACTGCTGAAAATATCATTAAAACATTCAACGTAGAAAAGCTGGGGATCACTTTCGCAACGAATAAGAGAAAATATGCTAGATAATGGCTTCAACGAGATAACGTTATAAGAAACAACATCCCGTTCAATCAAGCATGTTTCCGACAAGCAGAGGAGCCTCGCAACTGGCATCTAAGAAAGAAAAGACAAATTATACTGCAAAATGCAGCAAAGATAGCAGAACTTTATGCCGAACTGAGATCTTTTCAACGGAGAATTCCGCCAGCGAAGTAAGATGTTGCTTGCCGCTAAGATGAAAGTACAGTAAAAAGACTGGAAGTGTTCTCAAACGATTACTTGTAAGAACCTAGACGATTGAGTCTAAAATACGACATCGGAATGCTTTCGGTCGATATTTTGCAGGCCACACCGACGTTATCATATGAACACATTTTCACTCTTTGCAGGAGCTCGGAGCTGCTCTCACAAGAAAACATATGCTTAAAAATAAACAAGCTTATCAGTTCAAAACAATTACAATTCGACTGCCCACCAGCCGTTTCCATGGCGAATGAGAAATTATGAAAGTATTCGCAGCGTCAGAGACCTAAGAATAAGGAGTTAAGCAATGGCATTGAAAAACAAAGACACCTTTATAAGTTCAACAATGTCCTTATAGCAATATTCAGCTAAAACTCTGTTTGATGGAACTTCAAGTTGCAGAATGGCATAGGAACTAACGAGAAGGTAAACAGGTGTGACACCGCCTGACCACTGGTATTTGTTCGCTGCCCATTTCTGAAATGGATTATTCGAAATTGGTCCAGTGAAGCCATGTTCAGGTTGCAAAAATAAACAAGGAAAGCACATAGATCATTAGTTACATACGTTTCCTTCTTCCGCCACTTCCTTGTGCAGGCATTTACGCATCTAAAATGGCAAAGAAATGACATCAATTAAATGATAGTAATTAATCTGTTATTAAAATAAAACCCACTATGCGCTATGCGCAATACTATTTACTCAAAATTTTCGATTTGGCATGGCTAATAAAGTGTTCATGAATCTGGCGTTAACCATGCCTGTATTGTACGAAACCAGAAACGTGCATAACTAACTTCAGGCACATTACTAATGCGATAGGGGCTAAAGGGGGTAGAATATCCATATGTGACTGCACTGTCATTACTTCCACATGATTATT
Source organism: Trichuris suis (assembly GCA_000797535.1). Lineage (NCBI taxonomy): Eukaryota > Metazoa > Nematoda > Enoplea > Trichinellida > Trichuridae > Trichuris > Trichuris suis. Next base: position 777,388 of record KN538389.1, on the reverse strand, counting down.
CCCGCTGCCCTGTTCCTTCTGCCAACGTTTTTGTTCGTCGTACCATTCCCTCCCCCAACCTTCCCGCCACCACCTGAGTCTTTGCACCGTCCTCCTATGCCTCTTTCGCCATCCAATCGCCACTGGCTTCCTCCCAAATGAAATCTTCCACTTGCCCAGGGACATTATTGCCCCACCGAGAACCACCTTCTAGAGCACAGGTTCTCAAACTTTTCGCTCCATCGCCCCCCAGTGGGAAAAATTGAGGGATAGGAATTTGTCGTCGCCCCCCGTGGGAAAATTTTTGCAATACCAATATGACTATTCATGGGAAAATTTTGCAGAAAGGGCTTCTACGCCCTCATCCGGTGAAAGACGTACCATACCACTCCTGCTTTTCCATCAACCATTTATTTATAGGAAAATTTCTTCTTACCTTTCATGTCTCCTCTCGCGTTTTTCAGAAAATGGAGTCACATAAGCAAGAAGCATGTATTAGCATTTCTTGAAAAAGCAATGTGCGTTTATTTGTTTTTCTTGCCCACACCAAACGAAAATGTAATGACAACGAACCAGGTTGAGTCACGTGAAAACGCTTAAGTAAGAAGATACAAAAGAAACTGTAATGAAAGCTTGCGACTGCACATAAACGGATTGCAACCTAATGCAACCATTCCGAGACCAATAGTACTTTGCTTCAGCAGTACTTCTTCACAGTGAACAGCAACGACAAGATGTAGAGGTGTGCCGTCCCCTGTGCGAACAGTCAGTACTTATGCACTAGTCTATCCGATAGCACTCTTGCGCTAGGGAAACTTCTGCCAGAGCTCCTCTTATGTGATTCCCAGCGCCCCCGCATAGGGTTCCCATCGCCCCTCCCATACGCCCTCACATCGCCCCCCGGGGGCGATATCGCCCACTTTGAGAACCTATGTTCTAGAACTTTACTTTCCACCTATCGCCCACTGATGACAGAAATACGCTACCCTGAAAATATTGATACCACACTTGCGCGTTCAGCACTGTTCGTTCGTACTAAATCCACAACCATTTGCAAACCATCCTTTATTTTGTCATGACCGTCTTATCAAAAAAAGTAGCAGGAACCAAACTAATTCACAATAAAACTTCAACAATCTAAATAATGGAACCCTAACTTTAACACCGAAGAATTCGTTATTTAATAACAGATACCGCCCGCTATCATAATACTAAGCCGTTCCAAAAGAAGGGAACTTCTCGACGCCAAACGCATTCTGAGTGGGCAGTGGAACATCCACAAACAGCTAGGTGGCATCAGAAACCACGGCTGGTCAACGAACAATATGCGAAAGCTTGGTAACGTTAAATTCACACACCTTCTTGGTTAACGCGATTGTAGGACTAAAGGTATAACGGAAAAAACAGGTTATAATCCATTAAGACACATCAAACAGCTCGCTATAAAAGTGTAATAAAATCAAAAATATAGCTTCCGAAGAGTAATGCCTGATCTCTGATGAATAACTGTCATAACAGGCACAGTTAAAAAATGATGCTGCCATCAAGAAAGAAAAATTTCTTGTCAGAGTAACCACTTTCAAATTACATAACTGCTCGTTGAAGATATAACTCACGCACGTGAAAGTTACTCGGAAGAAACGTGCACTGCACTGAAGTTATCTTGTCTTTTTCATGAACGGTTCGCAAACAATCATTTTGATTCACTGAGACTGCCCGGCTGGGAAGGACAACATAACACAGAAGGTGGAATAGTTTGTTCCCATGAAAGTCGGGTTTCAAGTTCTGATGGCATTACGACAGTCCCCTTGTTTGAGTGTATGCAGGCGGAGACAAAGAGTTGTCAACTGCTGTTTCATTTCCTTTTACAGATTGAAACCCCTTCCTTTAGAATGCTCGAATTGTACTAACGTAGCTTCCAAGACTAACCAGGTTTCGTCTTTAGCTTCTGCTTTAATGAAAGGAAGTACGGAACAACGATACCTGGGTGCCTATTAATAGCTTGAAAGGAAAGGAAACAGCTTGATAAAAGGAGCACGAATCTGAAAGCTTTGCATTGGCTAAATAAGGACTGATCGCCAGACTTTCAAGAGATATGCCCACGATAATCACCCAATCATTGAAAATGGCAATGAAGTTCCTTTTCTAGAACCTCTGAGTATCATGTTAATAATTAGCACTGTGAGGCATGCCCTACGATAGTAAATGGCTTAATTGATTAATCCATGATTACAGTCGGGTCAAGCGATTTCCTCGCCTCTATGCCTCGTAGCCTATCTACCTTAGATTTTACATGACACTGAACACGCAGGATTAACGAGTACACATGCCTTCATGTCTGTTTTATGGAAGCAGCCCGTTTATTGAAAAAGTGGGTAAACAACGCAACCTTCGAGACGAAAACACGTCCAGTCCTCAGCGTTGGTGTAAATCAGGGGGTAAGTGCAGTAACGATAGATTCTCTAGAGCAGAAAAAGAGAATTTAATGGAATCATCTCGTGATCTGATGTTGGGTTGGCAGAGGAACCTTTTGCAACGGGCATCTTGGTGTCCTTATCAACATGCATTATTCCAAGAGCAATTTTTGTTACGTAGTTTCTCTTATGCTGCTGAAACCTGATCGCATCTTCTTTGAAACAGCTAATGATTGTTCCTCTGTTCGGTTGCCAAAGTTTAAGTTGATAGAATGTGGCTTAGGGTACGGCACTGAGTTAATAAATGATACATGTCCACGTTTCGCTCGCCTCGGTTCACCATGACAATTTATAATGGGGTTGTGTCGAATGTAGAGAGCCTCTTCGATCTTTCGAAGTATAACGTGACTGCCACAACAAAGTAGTCGTGGATGTAGCGGTCGTCGGCATTGTGGCGCGTGCCCAGCAACCGTGGAAGGTTTTAGGGCTTGCGTCAGGCTTAAGCTAAAACTTGAATTGGACGGTATCGAACCGATTTCAGCCAAAGTATGGAGAAGCGCCATGGTGAAACGGCTACGAGCAGCAAACGTAATGGACCGATACCGCAGATTAGAACCCAACGAAGTCAAAGGTTCGTGCAGCCTTTCTTAACAGGCTCAAAGCTCTTGAGTTACTGCACAGTGCAGGAAAACCACCTCACACAAGGCTGCTTTATAATACAGCGATTCTGTTCTGGAGATAAAAAATAGAATGCCGTACATGGGCACGTTAGCGTACATACACGTACGAGAGCACACTGATCCACAATAATGTTTGATGCATTCAGCTGAAATTTCTAGATGATAATGTCACATCGACAATTTCTATTCGACTTTTTTCTTCTTCTTTTTTTGTTTTTTCTTTGTAACGGGTCTGTATTAAATTTTTCTTCAAATGTTTGCGGTTTTCATGGCCCCGTTTCTTCAGGCAACGTTTATTAATATAAACGCGAAGCTTTCGGGCCTCTTCTGGGCTCGTCATCAGCGCGAAATGTGTAGCTCACCGGGCCGGTCTTCATGCTTGCAAGCCCCTCCATCCGACTGACTTCGGCAGGGACCGCAGCTGTCAGCTCTAACCTTGAGCCGTCGAGCCTTGGTCCACCTTGTCAGTCAGATGGTGGAGCGAGCGCCCAACCGACGGAACATGGCGGCGACGCAACAACGAATGAGTGACAACGAACAATCAAACGAGATATACCCGTCCGTTTTAAACCGAGACGGGTTTCAGAGATTACAGATTTCGCTGTATCTTTAGCATTCTTGCCTTTAGTTATCAACGCACAAATGAGGTTGCAAATGATTCTGCTTTGGTTTACAGAAGGCCACTTCAGACGATGGCTAAATAGACGGGACCATCTCTCACAGACTAATGGGGTGAAGGCGTGGCATGAAACTCATAGCTATAAGCCAAGACACTACTGCAAGTATTAATTAATACATCAAGAGAACCGTTTAAGATAAAAGTTTAATACCAATCTTTTGCCATGAACGAGTGTTTTGTCGTATTCGCGGTACCAAGAAACTCCGTTGCAAACCCAAGGCTTAAAGAATGCAACGCAATATATTTTAAAGTACCAATTGAGAAATCGAGATAATGTTTTACTTCATCTAATAGAAACCTCTGCTGCGTAAACGAGTATGTTTAGCTTAGCTTACTTTCGACCTCGCCATTATAGACGCTGCGACAATAAACGTACAAGAATTAGAGGTTTTCCCGCTTTTACGAAGAAGTGCGAAAGGATACAACAGCTTCCAGTTCTTAATTCACGACGCTTTTTGCCCTACTGCAGCTAACACTGAAGACATTTCTCATTATATGATCGCGGAAAAATATGACTTCAATTTTGAAAAGGCACATAGGCTTAGAGCAGGCTTGGATGACGTTTAGAGTACGTACAGAGAATTACACGATCGAATATGCGTGCGCCAAACTGTTGGGCATAATGTCCTTTTTCAAACTTTCTGTTTCAATAGAAACGGATGATAAACCGCAGTCGTCGACGTCCAAGCAGACAGGCACCGGGCTCAGATATTAGTGATCTGAATGTCCTAATGGCTCTACGATGACGTCTCAACGGATGACCTTCGTGTCTCTCTGCCACATCAGCCTGCCGTTGAGCTCAGTAGCTTCCCAGTTATAGTACACGAAATTACAGCGCATACATTATTTCTACCATATAGAGACTTCTTATTTATCATATCACTGCTGCTTTTACTATGCGGTTCTAGATTTTATGCAGTATTTCTCGTTCCTGGTACGGTTTGGCAAGTTATTTTCTGGGCCTGGTTCTGTTCAAAGTCGTTTCTTATGCTAACTAATAGCAATCGCTTCCTCACATTTCTAATGTTCGCTTTACGAGCAACTTCTCAGTTCCCATCAAGCTTTGTAAGACGGGAAAACCCGTATAAACAAAGCAGAAACAAACGATGTTCTGAGTGCTCAGGTTGTACGATTTCAAATTGACTATCAGAATACACTCAAGCTACAATGTTGTTTTATATTTATATTCTTGTCATCAATCTGTGAAATCTAAATGCAAAAGGGGCAAAATTACGGTCCCGTAATCTGACTTTACACTCAGCATTCCTGCCTGAAATGAAAGCTATTAATAAATCTCCAACGTTTGATCACATCTTCCTTTTCACTGATAGCCCACAGCTGACGCCCAACGTGACAAAGCTATTTCGAAAGAGTAGCGGAAAGATTATACAAGCCAGAATCAGTGTGTACGTAGCCACTTAAGTGATACGTTCATAAAGTGTTGAAAAGAAGAGCCCAACTCACCAAGACCTGAGATATAATATCGGCAGTATAGTTAGACGAAAACTTGAGTGTCTCTACTCGGTTTCTGGTATGAAAGTTGACCACGAATTCACCAGCATGTCCACCCGTGCGACTGCTAGGTATAATACTAGCCACATCATCGTACGTCCACTGAAATGCAGCAAGCAGTTAGTTTAGTCCATCGGCTGCTGGTTAACGCGTTTCAAAATGGTTACTTTAAGTGCAGTATCTTGAATCTTAACAGCGAATCATGAAAACAGAAAAGGTATCCAAAGCTACAAGGCAATTAATCCATTATGTCAGCATACGGATAAGACTATCCTAGACTTGCGATGAGTCAACCGAAGTGCAAAGCCCAATACCATGCAAACGTTGCCTGTTATCGCGTAAAGCGTATCATATAACACCAACCCGTTCGAAAGCAATTTAGGAATTAGGGAGCGCATTCCGTGTAACGTAATACCGTGTTCGTTTGTAAGCGACTTTGGCTGCGAGGAACTGTATATGATCCGAAGATATGTAACAACGAAATAGAGATATTCAAGACCTTATGAATGCTCTCCCCGATGGCTTAACTGCACATCAGGGGAAACGATGGAGAAGTGATGCGGATGGACAAAGTGAAGAATAAGGATGGCGACCCAGACAAGGGAACTCTTCATCGACAATGGAAATAGAGAATAACAGTTACAATGGCTTGAAATTAATGGACATGTTCGATGGTTACGTGGAACGTAGCAGAATAACTATTAATAAAACAGGCGTTCAAACAAACTTGGAACCATACAAACAACTACTGTGTGAAAGAAAAGCAATAGCAAAGCTACAAACGCTTTTTACTTTAAGCTGCAGAACGTACACTACGTGAATACTAAAGCACGGCCATCCATACTTGCTGTGACAACTATTCACCTAAAGCATAGTTTCTCGACCTTTTCCGCGCCAGCGCCCCCTTATTCCTCTCTCGCTGGTGTCAGCCCAGCATATCTCTTCCGCTCCTTCGTCTGACGCGAGCGAATTGAGATACATCCAGCGGATGGTTTACGTCCATTCTTCTCTGCTTTTACGGCCTTACCAGTGCTTTCCGCGCTCACAAAGAACCGCAGAAACGGAAAAGGACCAGGGATGGTTCAGAACTTTATTTCTAAAATTTAGAAATAAAGCTGACCAATAGGAACCATCTAGAATTAATTCTCGCTGGAAGGCAGATTAGCAATATGCGCGAGGCGCATTCACCGTGAGTCACCCACAGAATGAGCTGGTACACTGTTGCGACAACTGCAACTAGTGTCACAGGCGTCTGTCGTAGCTGCAGGCAGCGTCCCAGTCGTCTGGGGCAGAGTTCAGACTGACGACTTGCATACACAATTAGCCTGTAGTACACCGAGTCATTCCGGGTGAAATTATTCCAGCTTCTGGGGGTACTTTTTCTCTGCTATTCACCTGCGTTCCGCATTACAGCCACCACTTAACCGGCGTACAAAGAGAACTTTCACTTGCTTCTTTCTCAGTAGCGCGTTAGATCTCCTAGCGACCCCTCATTACCCCGTTGGCTTCCAGCGCCTCTTGGAATCTTCCAGGGCCCCCAGGGTGGCGCTAGCGTCCCCTTGAGAACCACTGACATAAAATAAAGGATAGAATAAAAAGCCTGAAATATACTGAAGCTTCACTTTTCCGATGTAGAATGTCCTATTTATTCTACCATACAATTGTTGACTGAACACTTTTTACCAAATATCCTCTTCACTATTTACAGTATCCTCTCGCTGTGTTAATGGGAAACTTTGTACGCGCTGTCTTGACCCCACATTTTCCTATAGATAGGTGTCCCCGTCTTACAACGGTATATCACTCCACTGTAAGTCGAGATACCTGGCCGAGGCACGTAACATACAACATTGATGCTTGGTACATACAGCCTGTTGTGAAAGTGACCAAAACATGTGCATCGCACTAACCAAAATCATCTAAAACAGAGCACACTTCTTTCATAAAGCATTGTCTCATGTAATTCATTGAAACTGCACTGAAAGTTGAATAAGGGGTTCATCAACGTTCACATATGAATGCACGCTGGGCCGTAATCATTTTTGAAGCACTGAATAAAAATTAACTACTGGACGACGGGGGATAATACAGCGACGCCAATTTCCTTCCCTTCTGGCGAGAACCGACACAATTTGGTTGAACACATTGTTTCATCCGCATCTGTTCATCGTTTAGCGCAGAATTTTTCAAATGAAGCGGAACGTCCTTACTGCCGCTTTTTCTACCACAGGTTTCACCAGGGCTCCCAGCCTTCCCGTTTTCACCCAGTACCCTCCACAGATCCTTTTTTCTCCTTCGCTCCTTCCCTTAACCTCAGTCGTCTACTCACCTTGACCTCATCAACTCAGACCTTCCCATGCTAGAGAGGCCACATTAGTCTCGCACACTAACGCTAACAGAGACGATGCTGCCGATCTTCTACGGTGCTTTCCCGAGTCTTCGCTGCTCAGTCATTGCCCCTTGAGAGCCATTGGTATACTAGAAGTTATGAAATTTTGACTATACAGTATTCTTCAATTCGTTGTATATTAACATTTCTTAGTAGCACAAGACAGCACCCCATATATTCCCGTTCGCCCTCCGAATCTCACAGCACGGGGCGATGGCGACCGAGCGCGAAAAAAACTGATCCATTCTGATATGTGTATGCAGTGACTGACTGAGTTTCAGCTCGATACTCCAGCGCAACATTGCAGCGGATTATTGTACAGCAAATTCCTGGCCCAAGGAAAAACATAATACAAAATTCCAAGTAAGGCATTACTGTTCGTTCCAGTGCGGTTTGATACTGTCGAAGCCATCGCAATTCAAGCATCGCCTGTACTTTACGTGTTTCGTTTAACGCAAATTCGTTTCACCCCAGCTTCTCAAACGCGTTTGTAGCCTCCTACAGACGCGATTCTTGTGTTGCGCTGCCTGTAACTTTCCTTTCTTAAACGCACCTGTTTCTATATACTGAATGCCTTGTAACGGGTCGCCGTTGGTTCATACCTTGGTTTGTAGGGATCGTACGGTTCTCACCACACCCGTTCAGATGAAATAGGAACCAACCGCGTAAAGAAAGGAAGGAACTTTGCTCCTGTTCGTATTTCCACAAGGAATGCAACGAAAGGAGAAAATCCCGACCTAGGCTCGACGTTTAGATATCAGCAAAGACGTCAGCACCGTTCCTAAACATTATCATTAATGGCAGCAACTCATCCAACTGTTGACTAAGCTTTTCTCCTATAGATTGCCAAGAGCCTTGTGGCCTAAATATGGAACGAGTTCAAATATTTTCCAGAAAATAAAACTGTCAGCAACTGTCACAACGAACGTGGTAAAATACTAAGCATTTACGTAGTTGGTCTGCTCCAGCGAACTTGGGTTGTAAGTTCCAAAACCATCCTCATCGATAGAAAAAATCCGTTTGTACCTGAAAGCAAAAGCATATACCGCCTAAAGCACGGAAAAATGAGCAGAAAAGGCTTAATCGCATTACTACCTGTGCCTGCCATACAATACAAATATGCATGACGGCAGTTGACAACGAAAAGTTCTATTAGTAATATTTAAAAAGGTGAGACGCTTACTTTCCCTTCCACGAATGTTTCGTTACCAGAAAGCTGGCCACGTCTCGATTAGAAATGGAGTTACTTCGGACACTACTCATCTTCCGTTCGATTACTTCATCGTTTAGGCTATACGCTAAATCAATTTCTGCGTTAGTGAAAGCGCAGGAAAGAAACATTTCAGGTTCCGCTTAATTCGCGAACAGAGCAGGACTTGAATTCAACTATCAAGAAAACTTCCAATTCGAAAGATGATATAACAGCAACCGTTACAGCCGGTTAGGCTAAAGTACGTAACCTAAATGAAAAAGTAGGCGGCTAACAACGCTTCAGCTGAAACCACCAAAATCCCCTCCAGCAATCCACAGCAGATAGAACATTCAGCACCACACGGATACACATAGGATCAGAAGCACGCTTTAGATTTTCAGGTTTAATTCGGTAAACTGCAGCTTTCACACTGCGCAGCTTGCTTTACTTCACCAGTTTTTCATGTTAATTTTCATGATGTTCTTCCGTCACGGCCTTTTCCCGCTGTCACTGATGTCTCTAATTAAACTAGACAAACGCTTTACTAACGAATGGATGAGCAGCTCTAACAATTTGCTTAACTATTCGCTGATAGGGCGTTTGTGTAGTTTAATTGCAGACATCAGTGACAACTTTGAATGCGTAGCATTTCATAGCGGGTACGTAAGTCTTCATGGTAGATTTTATTAACGGCAAGACCCGTTTTATAAAAACTGACTTTTTGCTCCGCAGCTTTCGGGTCCGCTCTTGACCCCTCCTCAGCGATAATGATGAGGACCATTATAAAACGGGTTTTTCTAAAACGGGTCTTGCCGTAAATAAAATCTAACGCCAATGACAACGGGAAAAACAGAAGAATATGATGAAAATACGCATTCCCGTTAAAAGACATACAATGTTCAGCAACTTTGGAAATTAGGACAATTACGCCTGCTTAACATTTCAGAATTACCGTATATGACGGCGTATAAGAACACCCCCGTACCTCGTAATGACTGGTGCTGATTGGTCTAGTTGGGGCGACGCTGATTGCCCAATTTTAGAGCAATTCTGATTAGTCAGTTTCCTGTGAATACTAATAGCCCATTCAATTGAAACTGTCTTGCCTCAACTTAAACGGGAAAACTCAGCAGTTGCCCGTCTGCGCGTGTTGTAT
>KN538389.1:747299-761023 GCA_000797535.1 Trichuris suis | reverse complement strand
TCACACACTCAAGAGGCTCCGAGGGGACCCGCAGTCGTGGTACTGACCTGCCGGACAATACTCCGACAGCGCCCGGTCACACACCCACATAAAAACGCGTTGCAAGCAGACCGCAACGCCATTAACATCACGCTGACGACGGGACAAGGTCAGTCCCGAAAGCTCCGTTTTAGTGTTCGTGTACGATTAAACAGTTTTCACTCTTAACTCGCACCGACAACCAAAAGCAGGAAAAAGCCGTAAGTACCATCATGAAATTTAATTCCTGTTACCATAGAACTTCAATCTTCAAACAGAGAAGTTTAAGTTTAAATCACGAGATTCTAATTAATTTCCTGCATTGATTTTCTGAAACCCAGGGGTAGCTAACAACACCCCGTTTTTTAAGCTACATGCGTCCATACCTTACTGAAGGAAACTCCATGACTTGTTTTAAAACAAGCACAGTGAAGTATAACTTTTATTTCTGTTCTTCGATTTTCTTGACATAGCTTAACTACAATAATGCTGTCTCTACTCTGGGCCGCATGCTCCAGCGCAGCTGAGATTTTACCAAATTTTCCGTGATAGTTTTTGATTCAGTTTTTGTGGTCTTCCTTGTCTTTTTTCTTTGTTGATCAACCCAGCTTTTCTTTTGCGTTTATACAACTTCCCGCGTCAGAAAGCCATTCACTAAATCTTTTTTCTACTGTGCGTCCTGTTTCACCACTGCGTGCAGTCGAGCATTCGCACGTACTTTGTGTACCAACCTTTTCTGTCTGCTGTTTTTAGTCAGTCGTTCCTTAACACTGATCTTACGCAGTGTTCCCCAAGCTCAGAGTAGCCATCGCCTCTTTCAGAGCACTGACCTCATCACCGCTCCCTGATCTTATTGGCCAATGTCTTGTCAGCTGGTTAGCCAACGCCTCCCCTGACCATCGGAAAGACTGTTGGAAAAAGGTGGTGAGGTGATGCGAGGATGTGCTATCACAAATACCTTTGCCTAATATCAGGGTAAACTGCAGACCAACAATTGCCCGCGCGATTTCCCTACCCAAATTGCGCGCTAGGGCCTGCTATTCATATCGCGTGACTTATTCCAGCTGCTGGAGCACTTGAGGCTCACGTGCTGGCAAAGCGTTGTTATTCGTCTGCACCTGGATGCTACCCTATGCATAAGCTTCTACAAAAAACTTCTGTTCGCAACTTTTCTAAGATCACGCAGATGTCCTACCACCTCTTAAAATCTCCTATCGCCTCCTGCAAAGTTCCTCCCCCAGAACCTTAGCACTGTCCTTTGCACTCCATCGCCCCGCAGAAATTTCAAACCGTCCCCCAGGGAACCGTTGATCTGACGTTTGATGCTGGCTTGAAAAAGTTGTTTAAATCTGAGATGTTAGCTAAGCTTTTGATCCTTCCTGACCATGAGGAGAGACGTGGCAGAGATTTGTTTTGGCACTTACCCAGTTTGCTTCAATCACGAATTTGTTTTCTTGCGTATAGTTGAACACACTAGGTGTCTGAGACAATCATTTTTGCCTAGAGTCCTTTCGATGTGTCTAAGATCATCGTGTAGGAACTCTTCGTTGCAATGGTTAAGTGCCCTACATACCGCATCATTCACTGTACCAACGAAAACTGATTTTATTCCATGGACATATACTTAAATTGGAACGATACAGAGATTAGCATGGCCCCTGCGCAAGGATGACATGCAAATCCGTGAAGCGTTCCAAAATTTCTTTTTGTCCAGCGGGTTCTTACCGATAGTGGTTTAATTAAAATCCCGCTTCGGTATCCCCACCCACGCGGTGCAGGAGCAGGCCGTTACGTAGCCTGGGGACACGCCCTGGTTTCGCAGGCTCCGCGAGCGTAATTCTTCGCTGCCCAGTGCCCACTAGGCGTGCGGCAGGCATCCCCACCTTGCCGCCCTTGTCCTACGCGACCTCCACGTGGTCAGAATGCAAGTACTTGCGACTGCTTTGCAGCCAAAGGAAAACCAACAGAGTAGGGCTGCCTGAGCGGGAACCATGCGTCGGCATGGTGGCCCACAAATGCCAGCTCACCATTCGCACTGATCGGGCCGTCCAGCCAGATCAGCTCTGGGACAACAATTGAACGAGGTCGATGGAGCCGGAAAGCGATCCCGTGCGGACGAACCTGTCTCCGGAGGCAATCAGCGCTGCTGGGCACGGTACCAGCGGGTCACAACGGCCGCTATCGAGTGTAACCCCAGGCCAGCGGCCGAAGTTGCAGTAGGCGAGCCTTCGACGTAGAACCGACTCTGGTTTAGTGGCGTCAAAACGCAAGTTACGTTCATTTTTGCGTTCGCAGTGTCCACGTTGGTTTCTTTCCCTGAACGATGAAATTACTGCTAATAAAATGATGGTGGGAATCGAAACGCAGGTATTGCTTTGAATTTGTCACCATTGTTCTAATTTGGTTTCTTCCTCGGATGATCAGTGTAGAAAGGGTAACCTGTCGTTGTGCTCTTCCTGCGCAGTGAAGCAGATGGTATTCTGGAATAGGCCGTTTAGCTGGTTTAGGAATTCCCCTCCGCTTCCACTTCTGATAACCACGAAATTGTCGTCCAGGCATCGTTTGAGGAATTTTGGATAATGAATTAAATTGCTCGTAGTGAAAGCCATTTCTTCTATTAACAGGTTTCCCTGAAGAACTCTGCCAGGGTTGGCTATAGGGGGCCCCCACTGGAATTCGTTTCTCTTGGTGAACAAAGTTTCCTTGAAAATGGAAGTGATTGCCGTCTTTCATATAGAATCTTAATTGCTGAGTCACGTGTAAAGGATTTAGTTATTATATTTAGCTATATAACTAACGGATTTCACATGAATATACAATGAAGACTTACACACGGTTTACAAGGAGCCATATTTTCAATTGCATTATATTCATAGTAACTACTGCTGCGTTCAAATAGACTTCAGCTAATCACAATTAAGACGCAAGAGCACCACGGAAACCATGCTGAAGCTTCCCTTTAAGAAAACAGTTTGGTTCGGCTAATTTATTAATAGCTTATTGATACTTTTCAGATCTATGCCGGTGTCTTGTGACATTCTTTGGAAACATTTTTTACTCTTTTAGGGGTTTTTGTCAGTTGTATAGTAAGTTTTATTATCCCTAGTTTCCAGGACAGCTCTTGTCCGTCGATAGCGGAGAAGGAGAAGTGCAGACTGCACGGTAGATCGATAAAGCTGTACGTGCGTGACACAGTCAACCAGCGCAGGGAACGTGGAGTTTAATAAAGCTTTTGTGATTATAAACTTTGTTTCCAAATCCGTGTGTCTGTCCAGCGTCGTCGTGACGTCATCTTGTAGGAATCAAAATGAGCAACATGAAACATTTGCACTTTTTAACAGTTGTTTTCTTCTTTAAACTTTGCAACTTGAAAACCTTTCCCCCAAGCCACAGCGAGTCCACACAGAATTTCAGAGATAGACGGTCGCGCTAGGGTAGCGTTTGTACGTCTGTCAATAAACGCTATCCACAAAGGTGACAATCCGTACATTTCGTGAATACAAATGTATATGCACCGTTACGAAGTACAACATTTATGAAAATGATCCCATTTTTTACTAACAATTGGGAATTATATCTTTTTCAACTCTTACTTTGCTGAAACTGAAGAACTCTGCTTCAAGATGACGGAGCCTATGGTTCATAGAGAGCAGCAAGTCCTTGTCAGCTCAAATTTTCAGTAATATGAGGGCTGGGATACAAGATTCCATATTCTGATTACTCTACAAAACAGCTGAAATTTTGATATCATGGAAGCCTGCTTCAGAATGTTTACTTCTTGTTCTGCAAATTGCAGTCTTTATAGTTTCTGTGGCCATCCATCCGTTGGTCATATCGTTGCAGGAATAAGCGACTGCGAATTAAAACCAAGTATTTTAGAAAGAATGTTAATTTCTGATGCTATATAGCAAGGAGTTGCGTTTCAAGATAAGAAGGGTGCTATGTATTGAATAGAGCAGATGTGCATGATTATAATCGCGCTTCTTATTTTCCGACTTCTCACACGCTCACGCGCTCTTACATCCTTTTGTTAGCGCAGATGGTTATTCGGAAATTAGCACTATAAAAACGCTATATCTATCAGCATAAGTCAGCAGTACGTTGCGTAGTCGTCGACCTGTTGCCATCTTATCTCCCCGCTGGAATAAAGGTTTCGCTTGGTGCTTCGAATTGTGTCGTTTAGCTAAAGAGCTTTAGGACACAACAAAGGGGACATAAGTATTCCCAGAACTGCTTTCTGATAATAAGAGTCGCGAATACCTACTTGCTTTACTACCGGATACATTGCAATGCAAAACTTATGCACTTAATGTGCATGTTATATCGTGATAACACGAAGGTCACGCCATGCATCACAAGCACTTGAGTGTTCACTATCCCCACCATACAGCCGTGCTGCTATCAATCACCAGGATTTCATGCCTGTTTTATACCATAGGCAGTTGCTTGCTTCTGTGAGTAGCTGAAAAGTGTCAGTTCATTGATTATTGATCGACTAAGCGTAGAAGTCCCTTAACTTGAAAGCCTGAGAAAAGGTGCCACATGTCGCCCATACAGAGCTTCTGTTATACTGAATATTTTGGCAAACATATAGCTTCAAGAGTGGCAGTCGGTATGGAATTTTCAGTGAAAGTTTTCCTTCTAAGTATAGCTTGCAGCAAGAAGGAAAAATCAAAGAAATCGAAGGCAGTTGCACAGCGGTTACTGGACATTCAGGGCAGCGTTCAATTGCGTGTTTCTAATCAGATTGCAATTACTTGAATGGCAACACCACAGCTCCCACAGTCACGCTACTTCTGATACACAGGCTAAGGTGGACTGGCATCTACACACAGCAGTACCGATTATTCGCTGCAGATTGCTTTTCATTTCGATTTTCCTTTAAGCATCTTCCAACCTATGCACAATGCAATAACTGGAGTTGATTTCATTCCTCTGTACGGAGACAACTCATTGCCAAAGAGAACCTCATTTAAAAACTAACAACTTTATTAAGAAGCCGGACATTTCGGGACGTTCCTTGTCCCGTTGCCAGCGATCAATCGAATGGCTAAGTAACAACAAACCATCGGGTCATTCACGTGATCTTGCGTTAATATTGACATTCCTCGTTCTACCAATGATGATTCGTTCGTAGATCACGTGAAGGAACAAACCTACATGACCTTTCGTGCCAGCGAAACAAGATCAATATCGACCTAAGATCACATGAGCACCAAAGAACATCGATATTGACACAGGATCACATGAATAACCCTACCCTTTTGCCGATAGTTTCTTCTTACTCAGCTTTTTGATTAATCGCTGACGACGGAACAGTGTAGGTCCCGAACCTCTGGTTTCTCAAACATTTCAATTTTTCAATAAACGTTTCGTACTGTCAACGAGTTCTTGCCATGCGGAAGAATGCGCTCGAGTTAAGCAAAGCTTCGTTTCTCAACTAGTGTTGGTCTTCAGTTGGAGATATATGACACGTAGTTCAGTCAAATACCGATGAGCTTGCGTCAGTTTTATTTGGTATGAATTCCAACATTAATCCGCTTCCTGAGCTTTCGCGTAGCATATCGAAATCATAATGTATTAGTACTTCATTCAACTTGTGAAAGTGTTTTCACATTATCACACAGTTCTTCAACTTTTGCTTGGCAGCGCCCCAAATGTCGCAAGGGTCGTTTGACCGCTGCAGTTTCGTCGCGGGCGTTCCATTGTCGGTTCTACACGGTCGTTTGGAGAGCCCAAGGCGCTGATTCGACCATGAGTACTTTTTATTTCAGGGTCCATTGGCCTTTTAGCGCTGACTGAGCTGAACTGACCAAGGTCAAACATGTACGGTTCAGCACAACCGTCAGCCTTCCAGGCCCCTTGAGAATCACTGCATTATGAACTTAGACTTAAATATCAGAAAAATACGTAGCACTACTTTTCTAGTGAGACTCAAATTTTTGGTAGATTCAATTAAGGAAACGTGTCATTCGTTACAACAGATCATTGATTCTTACAATCATTCTCAATCTATCCGCTGAAGACGGGTTTAGGCCTAATCCGAAAGCTCCGGAAATAAACTTATTGAATGCTACACAGGACAATTTCCGCAACAACCTCTACATGGTAATGTTGCATGCGTACTGAGATAGGAAGCTACCTTTTAGCTGCCCATGTACTTCATAAAATGAAACAGGAAAGTGCAGATATGACTCGATAGTAGCGACGTGACCATTCACGTGAACAGTGGTTAAAGACTAATGAAGGCGTTTCGTCTGTTTCCGCTGTTGCCTTTTAGGACCCCTATAAATATTTTCCATAACAAAAAGAAACTTCCTCTGCATTATTAATAATAGCACTTTCTTGCTTACTTGCCAGTAATTAGTATCAGTAGTGTTCAAAGGAAGTTACGGTACCAACTGCTAGAACAGTAATCAATTACTGTTCAGTTTAACCATTTAACCGCGCATATCTGAGCATGGGTGAACACTAACTTTACGAACAACGTGGCCTTTGGCTGCAGTGACGAAACGTACTACTACAAGTTAATTCGCCAATTTGTCATGCAAACGTATACTTTCCTTTCCTTGAGATGGGGGCAAATTTGCCATCCCGCTTGACATAACGTAGCACTGTTGATAAAAAGGAAGCTACTTGAGTAGTTAAGTCCATAGCTCAGGAGAATGGCTATAAGGTGGTTTCTGCATGCACAGGTGAAAACTTAATTAAGCGTATCGCTTGGTGCTTGAATGTATGAGAACTATTTTTTGGAAATAGGAAGTCAAATTCAGGTGAATTCTAAACAGCCAGAACAGGCAGGTATCAATCTTTATCGCATCGAATTCAAAGTTCTGCGCCGCTTTTAAGCGCCATTCATGGAAGCTGTAGTAATATCAATGTACTGCTTACTTAAGGGCACTGAGTCCGACGATGGGAGAAAAAGCTGGCTGGTTTGATGTCCAGCGCTGATATAAGCATTTAAATCAATGTGACCTTTCTTGCTATCCGGAGAAATGAGTCCTTGTCGTGAAGCGAGGAGCATAAAAATTCTATTTCGAAAAGCTTAACTGTATGCCTTCTCGCAAAGCTCAAGTTTAAAGCGCAGTGGAAAGCGCAGAAGAAGCAAAGAACAAGCGATTAGTGCGCCACCATTGTTGGAACTGCAGATCGATAAGCAATCTTACGATGGAACGCCAAGCTCACGAAACTTCTCAACTGCGAATTGGAGAGCACAGAGGAAAACTCTGTGCCAGAAAGCAGTCTAAGTCACTCATTTTAATTCGTCTTAGTGCGCCTAAAAATAAGGGAAAGGGCAGGAAAGCCTTTTAAAATCATGGTCACATCATTTTAATGCAGACTGGTTTCCTAGGAATTTCACTGTTTCCAGCATTGACGGTATATGTTTGAAGATTGAACTTCTCTGGTAACAGGAATTAAATTTCATGATGTTGCTACTTACGGCTTTATTCCTGTTTTTTGTAGTCGGTGCGAAGTAAGAGTAAAGAACTTTTATTCGTACGCGAGTAATGTATCGGAGCTTTCGGGACTGACCTTGTCCCGTCGTCAGCGTGATGTTAAAGGCCTTTAACATCACGCTGACGACGGGACAAGGTCAGTCCCGAAAGCTCCGATACATTACTCGCGTACGAATAAAAGTTCTTTACTCTTGTTTCGCACGGACTACAAAAAACAGGAATAAAGCCGTAAGTAGCAACATCATTGACGGTATATTTGTATCGTAACGAAAGACGTGCTCCCTGCATGTCAGCCTCTAGTCACTTTGCTGTTTCCAAGCTGATAACTAATTCAGTTGGTTCGCAGGCAGTATCTGTTTCCGAATTAGTAGTTCTTAGCAGATACCAGTGCTCTACAGAGTACTGTAAGATGCCTCATTTCAGTCACTGATATCGGAAATTGCACTTAGAGGAATGATTCCATTTGCTGCCTGCTGACTGTAGGTCCCTGAAATCGAGACAGCAACATTTCTGGGGTCTTCAAGAGAATGCAGCACAGGCAGTGCATACTGAACTTTTCATGAAATCTTTCCTATTAGGAGTTAAACTAAGAAAATTCTTCAAAATGTTACCGTTCATGACTGGTATGTAGGTTTCCAATTTTTCTCATTCAAAAATATTTAGTACGTCACATTGAAAACGAATGACTTTTTAACGCTGTTTTTGAAATTTCATGTTGTGTTTATTACGGAAAGTACAAAGCGTTTATTCAGACTTACCGATCAACACTTCCTCGAAGCTTCCGGAGCTGCCACGTGCTCCGTTATCGTTGAAAACGGCAAAAACACAAAAACTTATAGAGCTCTGGGACATGTCCTTGTCCGGAAAGCCCCGCAAATTCTTGTGCTGTCGGTAAACGGGTTACATCTACACAAAATAATGAGGAAAATCAGCGTTAAAATATGAATGGCTACATTTCATGCTCACTGTCGCAAGTTAAAACCTGGTGATTCATCATAATTATTATTTGTCTTTTGAGATAATTCCTTTACTTTCAACTTAATTGCTCAGTTACAAAATAAAGTTAACATGGGCAGGCTGCAATCCAGCCAGCAGACAGTGTCCTTTCTCATTTTTGCATAAAATGTCGCAATGAAAACGTATGCTTATGGTGAAACAGCGGGAAGCATACAGCGAAACAGGAAATTATTATAGAAATACGAGAGGAAGAGAAAACCTCGTTCACCTCTGAGGTTGGAATCGTTAGTT
The DNA here is from genome assembly GCA_000797535.1 of Trichuris suis. Taxonomy (NCBI): domain Eukaryota; kingdom Metazoa; phylum Nematoda; class Enoplea; order Trichinellida; family Trichuridae; genus Trichuris; species Trichuris suis. The sequence continues at coordinate 752,300 of KN538389.1, read as the reverse complement.
GAAGCATGCACATTATGCGTTTCTATGAGTATACTTTTATTCTGTAAAGCACGTAATGGTTGATAGCTGCGATCATTATTCTGTAAAGCGAATAAGACCAGAATCTTTGCTGTTTTATATTAGGTTGGAACGGAAATTTTGTCGTCATCTATTTATCATACTTTTTCACTGTTACAAAACATTAAACATTATTGAGCACTGGTGATAGGGAAACTATCGCACGGTGAGCTCTCTTCCTGGTTTCGGTAATGGTTTCTCAAAAATGTGCACTTGCCCAGTCATCTGCAGCGTTGCATTTTGCTGTTGTTCCATTCTGACATTGGACCATCTGAGCTCATCATCGATTGTACTCTGCGTATGCTGGGGATGCACTGTGTCTTTATACAAGAAAACGATACTCCGCTAAACACCCTTCTGCGGAATTCGCATCTAAGGCAAGCCACCGTTTAAGTCTCTCTCAGCTCTGAATTCGCTTGAAAAGAAGAGAGAGCGAACGGTCTGTCAATTAGCGATGACCTTATGACGTTCCTATACGGCCATATTAAGGGGCAGAACAACCTCAGTTTCGTAAATATGCAGACTGATATAAGGCGCATGAACTGAACAACAGCAGGCGGTTTGCCTACCCTACGGAACTTCTCACCAGAAGTATGACCTTCGCATCGCTAAGCCATCTCATTGATTGAGATGAATCTTAGGTAGGGTCCAATCGCCTAAACGAGATTTTCACTGAGTCACTCCCTATTCGAAAGCTCTAACTCAGAGCGAAATTCAGGAAGATCAGAGAAAACGTTTGCTCTGTGTTTGGTGCAGCGTACGCGGTTCTAGAAGAAGTGACAGCTGCAGCAGAAGATTGTATGATGGATCCTAAAAACAGATTCGATAGTGAACCTTACTGGAGAGTTTTCATCCAGCACTGCAATATGCGAACACATATTGCAAATGCAGTCTGCCAGACTTCTGAAGAGGTGTGGCTAGGAGAAAATCTGCCATTCGCCAAACTCAGCAGACTGTTTGCTCCTTCAGACTATCATCTCATTTGCCTCATAATCATTTTGCCTTGAGGCCTTGAAATACACCTTAAAATTTCGTGCTTTGCTGCCTCTGATCTCTTGCCTAGGTCTTGACGGTAATGTGGAGTCAGAGTTGGGAGAGAAGGCCCGGCATTTGATACCTGCTCGGCAGCACCTTGGGTTCTCAGTCTAATGGATGGCCGAAAAGTCCAGGTTTCTCGGATAGCCGTTGGGACGTAGTCCTCTCAACGTGCCTAAGCTCACCATTGAAGTACTCTTCATGACAAAGATTAGCTGCTTTGTCCAGTATGCCCTTCGCTATGCCAAGGAAGAGTGTATAGGATGTTGGGAGCTGTAACGCAGGTACAAGCTCGAATTTCCTGACTTCACCGAGTTGACTTCCTTTCCGGATGATTAGTACATCTGGAAAGAGCAATCAGTATATCCGGAAAGGGCAACCTGTTCGAGCTTTCCAATTCCGTGGTCACATAAGCTATTCAGATGGTCTAACAAGATCTGCTCGTTTCCATAGTTTATTAATATAATAATAAAAACGTTGCCTTCCTATCTGTTAAAGAACTTAGGGTATATAGCCAGGTCGTCAGTGATAAAAGCAATTTCTTTCAGTTCTTCCATGAAAAGTTCTGTTAGGAATCCTGACAACGGGCTTCCCATTGGGTCACCGTGCGCCTGCCTGAAGAATTGTGTGATGATGGTTGCGAAAGCTTTACTGAGGATAGGTTATTTAAAGGCTGGGGAGGGACGCCAGACGGTATGGAAAGGCACCTGATTTTACTAATAAGGGCTGCCAAATCGAGCTCACCCCCTTGCCAGGGTTAATTGACGCGTTATTGCGGATAAATAGGGACTCTTTTATTTGTCTAAGGCGAAACTGACCGTCACGAGAAAGTATTTTTGGCTGTAGGTCAGATGAATACTGAGAGGCACGTTCAACAACCACAGAGCTGTTCTTTGCTTTTTGCATGACCTGTAATGGAGGCAGCGTTCGGAGTCGGGCTCGGCGTTTCCTGTGCGTCCCGTTGAGTTCTTCCTTTGCTGTCCTGTAGCCGTTGAGTGCCTTCATCTGCTCACTGAACCTGTCAAGTAAAGTGTTGCCCATTTCTCCCATGCAGGAGGCGTTGCAATTACATTTAATCTCATAGACGACGCGCGGTCTTTCTTCGAAAGGAACTTTGATCTTATCGTTTCTAAGCAGAGACCTTAGATTCGGGGAGAACTTAAAGAAAACGCGGTAACCATTTTGGCGACTCAAATACTGTAACCTTTTCCCTAGGCCGCAGTAGTAAGGAAGAAAAACTACTGGGCTTGGATCTAGCGTACTATTTGACCTGTCTGGGGGCGTGCAGTCTATATTGGGTGATGGAACTCACAAACCAGTTTGGGTAGCCATTCCTGTGTAAAACCATCGCAATGTGTTGAAGGTGAGGGCTTAGGGACTCTGGGTCACAAATTGCGACAGCCCGGTCAACCATCCCTGCCACGATACCTCTCTTTACTGAGATACGGTGGTGGGAGGAAAAATGTAGGTAATCTGTCAGAGTCTGTTGGTTTCCTACATACCTTAGTTTTTAGGTCGTCCCTTTCCTGCGAACCAACACGTCTAGGAAAGGGAGCTCGTTGTTCACATCTTTTTCGATCGTGAATATGATTTGTCCAGGGAAAATCTTGTTCAGGTGTTCCAAGAGAGCGTCTTCCTGTGTTCTTTTAACAATGGCAAGAATATCGTCCACATATCTCTTGAAAAGTCTGGGGTCACCGGGTTGTCCGTTTGCTCGAACGCTATCACTTCCACGTGTTCCATGAACAACTCTGCAAGGACCGGAGAGAGCGAACTACCCATTGGCGCCCCGTCATTCTGTAGGAAGAAGCTCTCTTGGAATCTGAAGTAGTTTCCTTGACGCATGCAGAAGGAAACCAGCTTTACTATATGGTAGGGACTTGGGTCAGTTCTCTGGCTTAAGCTTGAGTCCGAGTCGAATAGGGTTTGCAGGACGGTGTGTGTATGATGTATCCAGATACTCGTGAAGAGATCCTTCACATCATAGCTCACCATGAAGTCATTTTTGAAAATCCGCGTTGACTTAGTGCTCTGCAAAAATCCTTGTGGTTTACAACGTGGGAACTTCTCTGCCCGGTCAGAGGTTGAATGATGCTTTTCAGATAAGCACACAGCTGAGATGTAACGCTGTTAACGCTGCACATCACTGGTCGGATACTTTGTTATCGTCAACTTCCTAAGCAAAGTAAAAGTAACTCGCATCTCAAATCAATATGGAAACAATTGCTAAGGTTTAGTCCACTATACTGCTGCTGGAGGTTTTCAATTTTCCAGGCAATTTTGCATCTTTGTCGCTCGATTAGCGAGCGAACTAGCCAGCACATTATCGAAACGAAAGGCACGCACGTTGCTTAACTAAACGCGGGCTATTATGCTAGAAACAAATCGATCCGGCGCTGATCATGCCCAACGGTGAGAAACGAAATGGCGCATGGCTGAACTATCAAAAGTACGAACAGATCAGAACACGACAGTCGAAAATCGCCCACGTTGCGACCTGTTCGCTTAATTGAATAATGTTATCATAGAAAAAGCTTAAAAATAAGGCTGGTGTGGTACTGCAACAATAGCTGCTCGTTCGCCCACGTTGAGTTTTCACCTTCTGGAGGCCAGCACATTTCTACTTGTGGCTTAGAGGAAGTCACAAAAACGACATCTTCGCTATCATGAAATCGGGAAAGGAAGAGATTTTTCTCGAACACCTAAACAGCATTTCCTTCACCATCGAAAAAGAAGAAAATGGGATGCTCCCCTTCCTGGACGCTCTCGTCATTAGGGATGGGCTTAGGCTAAAAAACAAAGCTCTATAGAAAGCCTACACATTCGAACAGGTATTTGCACTTTTCATCCCATTACTCGCGATCAGTCATGAGAGGCATAATCACTGGGATGATAGACAGGGCGACAGCAATTTGCGATGAAGAAGTCCTTGCGGCTGAGCTAGAACACATTAAAGCGACTTTTTTTATACAATGGCTATCCACCAGGATTAATTTCCTCAGTGGTAAAGCAGAGAACCACTAGACCGGAAGTGGTTTTGCCATGCCAAAATGTTCCCCAACTTGTGTTGCCTTACTACAAAGGCTTAGGAGAGAAGATTAGGCAGATGGGCAAAGGGACTGGTTTGAAAACTTTTTTCAAAAGCTCTTCTACGTGGAGAGCCGCGGTTAGGCATGACAAAATACGATCACCGCCTGAAGATAGGCCAGGTGTTGTTTACGAGGTTTTGTGCAGTTGTTCCGCCTCCTATATCGGAGAAACGGGCAACAGTTTGTCTCAAAGGTTTAGCCAACACCTCAGCTGCCTTAACCGTTACAAGAATGCGCTTTCTGACCTCCAAGGAAAAGAAACAAAAAGCCAGTGAAGACCTAGGAAAACAGACCCCCACGGCGATGGACGAAGCAATTAAGGCATTGGCCACAGTGGAACGCGCCTCCCACTGCAGCGGTCAACTTTTTCCAAAGGTCATTTGCCATGAAGAGGACTTCAAATTAAGAAAGTTAAAGGAAGGCCTATTCATTAGACACCATGAAGTGATTAGCCGAGACAAAGGAAAGGAGGTCAGTGACGTTTGGACCAATCTCATTACACGAAAGCAGTTGTGCAAAACAATGAATTAACCGCATTTTCGTCTATAAAACCGACCGTATCCCTGCACCCGAACATTTGAGCGCTGAGGACGGAACGTGTCAGTTCCGAAAGCTACGCAGCTGTTGTTATTAATGTTATCAATAAATTGGTTTTCCGCCCTTTTATTGTGGCCAACAGCATAAAAACAGCGATTAACTTTAGCAGAGATGAAGAAACACAGTAGGTAATTACGTTCCTAGACAAATTAGTTTTATGCATCCTATGGGCTTGTTTTATTTTGTTTGTGTTTTAGTAATGGATGATTTAACTGTGCGGTAA
>KN538389.1:696332-712268 GCA_000797535.1 Trichuris suis | reverse complement strand
CTGCTCTTGTTCCGTCGTCAGCGGTGTAAGGGAGCTCCAGGACAAGAGGACTATATAAGGACGGGACGAACGACTGAGGACGATTATTCATTTTGGTTTGTCGCTCGCGAACGGTCGCCAGTATTCTGGTTGAATAAAACGAGTGTTTACTTCTCTTGTTCTGTCGGTTCAACCTGCGCAACATACTCCCCGGGACTAAGACTGTCCCGAAGCGCTCCATAGGCACTTTCTATGTTTTTTCAATTAGCAAACACTTCGTAACGGGGCTTTTGTTTATCCGGGCTTATGGCTTTAACCCTTCAGCCAAATTGTGAGACGATGCCACCAAGAATCGCTGACAATAGAACTAGGCAGTTCCGAAACCTTTCCATTGTAAATATGGAAGTGACCCATTAGATCGCTGTGAAAAAGTTTTATTCAACGTAGCTCTCGGGAATTGTCCTTTTCCAACCTGAGCATCTACGTCAGTAGACGTCAGAAGACCAGAAGAAACTCTTGCTTCATACTTGGTGAAGTGTTCGCAGCACTGTGCATTCAGAAGGAACGGCAGTTTGGTCGAGGCGTATGTGAATCGCAGCGAGACTTAAAAGCAAATTTTATCGAGATACCCATTAGGACAACCAAGTTTTCTTCCTGTACGACAACATGCGATTACATGTCGCCAACGTTATTTGCGAATTTGTGACTAGGAGGATAATTTGCCATCCACCATACTTACATATCTCGTTCCTTCAGATTATCACTTCTTTCGGTCTCTCAAGAACAAATTTCCAAACCCGACCACATGGAAAGGGTGTTGTCAATCTTTTTTCACCCCAGCAGTGCCTGTTCCTGTAAGTATGGTATCACGGTCCTGCCCAATAGGTGGCAGAAGGTTACGGACAGTAATGATGAATATTTCCTTCTAGTAAAGTTATGTAATTTTTAAATAAAGTTGAAAATGGTGACTGAACTTTCCATTCAACCAACGTATAAAGAAATTTGCCACGGAAAGAATATGAATTCGAGGACTAAATGATGAAATAACATAAATTCAAATTTACACAACCATCATTAGGGAAGGAATATTTAGCATTCAAACAGCTATCAAATTTTAGATCAACCGTACTTGCTTTTGATAGCATTTCAACCTTTTTTTGCGCCTTTTTTGGAAGCACATTTTCTTCTTCATATTTCGTACACGGTGGAAGTGAGACCATGTGATCATTACTTTCCGTCTTGGGAACACTCGCAGTAACAAGCGCAGGATTGTATTCACCTTATAAATATACCAATCAAGGAGGCAATGCAATATTAATGGCGTGAACATGGACTTCTCGCTGCCACCGGTTTGCCGCGGAGAACTGTCTTGTTTGCGGTCAATTAGACAGCGTTAGCGCGCTGATTCGACTATGATTACCCTGTCATATCTGAGTTCGACTGGCATTTTGTCGTCCTCATTGTACTCTTCTGTTAAGCAACAGTAAGCTGCTATTTTCATGTTCCAGGGTCCTCTGACCCCGTAACGCAGCTCTCCCATCCCTCGGTCAAATAATACCTATCTCTTGTTTTCTCATTTCAGGGTCCGCTGGCCTCTTGACGCCACCCTTCCATCCCTCGGTCAAAGAAAACCTACAGCTGCTGGTGGATGAGCGGTTATTAGAAAAAGTTGCAGAACAACTGTCAGTTTCTCGAAGCTTTCTTTAGGCTCTAATTCTGTCGCCAGCGAGGCGGAGGAGAAAGTGTTACTCTAACGAGCTAGATGCATACAAGACAATGGAAGAAACCAGCCTGGCAGGGCGCAGCACCTACTTTTACTGATTAGCGTGTCCCGTACCGCGCTAATGTCTACTTCATCGTCGCGATTAATCGTGATATTGTTCGTTATGAGAAGCGGCTCTATTAGGAGCTAAGCGCACACTGGAATAAGAGAGCAAGAGGCAGGTGTTCACTGCCCCCGAAGGGCGGCGTTAAGAGGTCAACGGCGCTTGGAATATGAAAACAGCAAGTTACTGTTGTTTGGCCGAAGGGTACAATGACTGCGCCAAAACGTCAATTGCCTCACGCATGGCAGAGTAATGGTGGTCGAATCAGCGGGATAATGCCCAACTAACCGACAGCAACTAGAAAGTGTAACAGGAAATGAGTCTGAGTGAGCTCAGGTCAATTTACTGCAGCGATCTTCTCCTCCCATTACCCTTCTGGTTTCAGTCCAAGGACACCTACACTGTCTTGGGCGGTGGTCGTTCTATCATGTGCTCACCAGTGCAACTCACCGCCCGTAACCCATTTTATCACATGACTTCCTGCTGAGTACTGTCATGAGCGAGGACACTATAAAAAAATGACGACTGATGAAGAGAAAAGGTTCGGGGAAAAAGACGATTCACACGGTTCCGACAGTAATAACTTGTCCTATATAATACAGGTAGTTCTCGTATAACGCGTGTTCGTATAGAGCGTTTTCGCTAATACGCGATTTTGAAGTCGTAGCACTGTCACATAACGTGATTCTGCCGGCTGGAAAGCGTGGGCGTATGACAAAGTCTACCTGTGTTTTCATCCACCGAGAGCAAACACAGGCCGCGCCTTCGGTGATGCGCAAAAGAAGCGGTGATTCTACGGTGACAAAAAGTTTATGATTCATATCAGAAGCTATAACCTGAGAATTGCCCTTAACAACATCGTAGAAGCTTGGAAAGACGTAACGGAACAATGCTTGAGTCGCCTTTGACGGAAACTTGTCCCACGTCTAACCCGCGACTTTAAAGACTGTTAGCCTTCAGCTGTGTTCAGCTGGCAAACAGGCTACGCTTTGAAGAAGTTGAATATCAGGACGTTGGAGACATTTCGACTCGCCAACAGGATTGGGTGACCGCCGAGGAGCTGCAGGGGAAGCAGAAGGAAGAGAAGAAGTAGATCATGATGAAAACCAGGAAGCACCTTAGCAACAGCTAACCACTGCTGAGCTATCTGATGCTCTAGAAACCATTGAGCAGCGGAAAGAGATGATAGTAGGGCGGATGTTGCGAATCTTGCCGATGCCGTGGCTAGCTTGACCCGGCAGGTGGCTGACTTGCAGACCGTGATGATAGCCCTGAAACGCCTGCATCCTTGAAAACATCGCCTGAAGATGTTGATAGAACCAGCGAACTCGACGATACTGCCAAACCAGGATGTGATCGAACCGTTCAAGATACTTTGTGGTTTGAAGGGGTCACCAACGCGCCACGGAGCGTGGGCGTGACTTTTGTTATCCCAAATCCGTGGATGCAGCAGATCTCGACGGCGAGTCACATGGATGTGCTCGACGGCAATTCCAGGAAGTGGTCAACTTTCATTGCTAATTTCCGACCGCTAATTCATGAAACCGTGGAGTCAGATGTACAACGACTGGCCATTCTGGGCCAACTGCTCTCACCCAAATTGAGAAGCGGATTCTCCGGGTTAATAGCGAGCCAATCGATGTATCGAGAACTCCAGCGACTCCATAAGTTGTATGGGGACCCGAAGACCGTGACGAAAACGAACTTAAACGACCTCATGTCCTTGCCATCACTTAGATCTGAGCAATGCGGCGATCTGGAGACGTTCTTCTGTAAAGTCAGCGGACCGGTTGGCACAACGAAGCTGTGCGGTTTGGTTCACGATTTGAAGTCTTCAGCCTTGCTGGAACATACAGCAAGTAAATTGACCCCAAGGCTGGATGAGCGTTGGCTATCCTACGAGCGGGTCTCCCTACTGTGACGACCTTGGAGACTTTCGTTGAATGGCTGCAAGCAGTTCTGTCAGAGAAGATGCTAACATCGTGGACGTCGGCGACTGGTACAGTAATGCTGACGACCAGAGAGCGAAAGAGGCACACGGTCCGAACGACAGCGGTTTCCGAGTCAGCTGTGATTGAACGCTGTATCTGTCAGAACGGAAAGCGTCAAACGAAGCTGTGTCCTCGCTTTCTCAATATGAGCTTGCAGAGCCGAACCGAAGAAGTTTTCCGCAATAGCTTGTGCTTGAGATGTTTCCAAAAGGGTCATCGTCAAAGCAATTGTCCGAGATCTCAACGTTGCGCTGAGGAAGGCTGCCAGGCGTATCAGCATCAGTTGATGCATGGAGCACCGCGGCTGGTGGATATAGCCACTAGAATTCGAAGAACGGCAAATCTGACGTCCAGAAAGACAGATCAGGTCAATGCGATCTGGCGTCACATCAAGCTAGTAATGACATCATCTGCGCCATTGTACCTCTGTCGTCGTTCATGGTAATGCCCGACAAGTGAGATCATTTGCATTGCTAGACAGCGGATCTGAGGTGTCTCTCATATCTGAAAGACTCGCGCGACAGACGGGATCAAGTGGCCCTCCTCACTGTCTTCAACTTTGAACTGTGACCGGAGAGACCTCAGTTGCAGCAAGACGAGCTACGTGCGAAATATCGTCATTGGATGGGACATCACGATTCCAACTGAGGCAAGCGCTGGTAATCCCTAACCTTCATCTCGGGACGAGGATCATTCGCCTGCCAGAAATAAAGCAGCAATGGAATCACCTGAAGGAAATTTCTTTCCCAACGACTGCGCTAGAGCAGGTGGAGATGCTGATTGGCATAGATGCACCTTTGGCGCACCGATATTTCGATTTAAAGGTTAGCTCGAAGTTCCAAGCAGCCCCCGTCAGAGTACTCACTCCATTTGGTTGGACAATGATCAGACGCGTTCGGAATGCATGTCCAACCTCTGAGCGACAAGAAGAAGAGAAATGGATACGGCGTCATGCATCTGGTAAGTCCATTTGGTTAGCAGTATCGTACAGATAGTGAGATAAAAAAGTGAGTCCAAAGGACGTCCATTCTTTTCTAAGTACGAGATCATTTATTTTAGAACTGAGAGCTCTTTTCATAAGCTAAAGACGCAACTATGTCGCCCCCCGAAAGCCACTTTGAACTCTATTCGCGATAATGAATTCCATCGTAAAAGTTACCCTGTTATAATAGAGCACCGCCATAAAAGGAAAGAACATGTTATTCAGATCCGGTGTAATTTGTATACCTTCGCGCGTCTAACGGTTGAATAAATAGCGTATACACACTATAATTCCTTTCTTAACGTAGCTTATTTACGAGTCTTCTCCGTTGCTGTTTACAAGTAAACAGTCTTTCTGACGCTTTGCCGCAAATCGTGACTTTCCTAAACTTTACGTGTCTCCTATGACGCGATTTCATACAACGCGAGATCTTCCAGGTTTTTCGAGCAACCAAACTCTCGCGTTATACAAGAACTACCTGCACAATAAAATTGCGTATTTGTATTGATGAGAGAGATCGGTTTACGACAGTTTGCCGCAGCAAGACGGCCGCTGCTAAACGGCAACGGTGAAACGGTAGCACCAAAATGTCCTACACGCTTATGGCGAATGAAACGTGAAGCAATGGTCTGACTTACTGCTAGTCTGCTGAAATGCCGAAGAATCTTGGGGCCTCACTTTGTCAGATGTGACGTGTTTTGGGGTCAAGCTGCAGTGAAAAACAGGAATAAGTGCAGCTAAGAAATGCTTTTGATACTTAGCCGTGTTATGCAGAGGCGAATAGTGTTCAGGCGTATGGAGAAGACTAGCAGTAGCAGCATTGGAATGGCTTTCTTCTTCAAAGGACTCTAAAACGTGAAGCGCAACTGAGAAAAATGATGGAACTTCAAACTAAATCCAGAATTTTGACTAAATATTTGGGAAACCTATACTCGCAGCGAATGCGCTTTCGTTTCCCTCACAGTAAAACTCCATTAACAAGGTATAAACCAAGGTCCTCAAGGCAGGAAATTATACCAGATATACACCTATTTACCGTCTGAATCATCGCAAAATGACTTAAAACGGATATTGTCTGAGGTGTGTAATTTCACAGCGTTAGCAACCGTAGATGAACTTGAGTAAGCAGAATAATATCGAATGGCTGAATGCATGGATTCCCCTAAAGAACAGCAGCGTACCGTAATTTGAAAATTCATTTCAAATGTTACTGTAACTGTATGAGCATCATATAATACTATTTATTTGCATTGCAAAATAGCTTTGTATGAACTGCCAGTCAATTTTTTCATGCAAACCTATTTTACTTTCAAGTGAAACAACTTCTACGACTAAGTTCCATTACCCATTTGTCAAATCTGATTCATTACGCTAGCCTGATGTAGCTTCGCACTATAACACATACGGGAAATCAATCGCTTAAAACTAAGTTTTTAAACTTTACTCTTTCTGTCAGCTCTTGATCGTTGCAAAGTAGGTGATGGCATTTCTGGACACTTCACATTTTAGACTCCCCGCCTGCCTATCGCGCGCTGTACCCATGCACCTGCTTATTACTACTACGTGTCCTTGTCCTTCGCGTACTAGTAAGCGCTTGCTCCCCATGTTCGCCCATATCCTAACAAGTGGTAGCAGAGCGTGGTTGTAAAATCTTTTCACTGTCATAGTTTGATGTACGAGTTCGCTCAGCAAAGCGGTGACTGTCGCGTCTTCCGGAAATCGCTCAGTTAGAAATCGGAAAAGATGGCCGAGAAGTAAAGTAGCAGCTTTCCTAAGTTGAATGGTATCAATTACGACGACTGACGCTTTAATATGGACTGGACTTTGAGAAACAAAAAATTGTGGAAATATGTGGACTGCTCTGCTGTGCGGTCAGAACCAACTTCAGCAAACATTGCACGGGTACAACGCTTCGATAAGGAGTCAGAAATTGCCCAGGCGACCAATGTTCTCGCCATTGATCCGCTGCAGCAGCACCAGCATGTCCGTGACTGTGAGTCAGCTCGTGACGTATCGTTGAAACTTGAAGCTGCTTTCGAGATGAAGTCAAGACCTCGCATGATGCAGCTCATGCGCGCTCTTATCAATAATAAATGCGCAGAAAGTGTGCCCATGGACGATTATGCGACGCGCAGGAGACGTCTAGCAGCGCAGTTAAAAGAGGCTGGCCTTGAACTCAAAGATGACCAGCTGACAACTATTCTGATTGCAATTTTCGGTCAAGCTATGATTCGGTCGCCTCAGCAGTCACGAACTGGGATGAGCGTAAATACACGTTTGACACTGTCAAAGAAGCCCTGTTGACAGAGTATTGCCGCAGGCAGCAGCAAGCTGTGCAAAGAGGCGAAGCGCCTGAAGCTCTGGCAACAAAGCCGAAGTTTCGTAGCACATCGGGAAGAACGAAGAACGATCGAGAAGCCCAACGCAGGTAGAATATCGTCTGTTTTCATTGTCGTAAAATGTGGCACAGTACTCGTCAATGTCGGAATAAGTCCGTCTTGAAGGCGCGGTCGCCACCGAGAAGTTGTCGGTTAAATGTACAAATGCAGGATACAAGTGGTGACGTTTTCGTCCTCGACATGGGTGCTACGCGTCATATCTGTAACAGAAGAGAATGGTTTTCGAAATTCTGGATGATACCCCCTCCAAGTGCTTACTCGGCTGATGTCAGTAAAGAAGCCTTAACTGCGGAAGGCCTCGGTACGATAGAAGTGACATTGTGTTATGGACCGCACGGTGCTCTTAACACCAGACTTTCGGATGTATTGTGTGTACCGAACTGCCGAAGAAACCTGGTGTCTGTTTCATGTTTGCAAAAGACAAAGCACTACGTCGTTATCAGGAACAAAGCGGCACGAATCTATGACGTAGCAACTAGTGTGTTCCCATTGCCGAAGCACGTATGAGGGATGGCTTATATGTCTTGAGAGCGGAAGTGAGAAGTAACAATGGAGTGATACTTAACGCAGAGGAAACTGATGAAGCCGTCTGGCACAGACGATTCTGTCATGTCAGTAGTAAGGTACTACAAAGGACAGCGAGACAGAACGCGGTTTCTGGCCTGACGATTAGCGGCGATAATCAGTCTTTTACGTGCATGGATTCTATTGTTGGGAAATCCGCACAAAACAAGTGCGTAACGTTGGAACATCGGCGAACAACTAGAACGCTGGGGCTTATTCATTCTGACATTTGTGGACCGATGTCAGTGAAGTCCAGTGGGGGTGCGTTTTATTTTATGACGTTTGTTGACGCAAAATGGTAGTTGCCTGCCTGAAGGCAAAGTCAGAGGCAGCTGATAAACTGAAAGAATTCATTAGGATGGCCGAGCGGCGAACGGGACACAAAGTTAGAATTATGCGGACGGACAATGGTTTCGGAAGACGGGGTGTCTTGTAGCAGGCTTCGGCATTTTCATAACTAATCTTCACTTCACGGCTTGGACTGCTGGGTGGGAAGGACAATGGTTTGGAATATTGTAGTGCAGAAATATCTTCGTATTTTAAGAAATTCGGCATTAAGCATGAGCGTTCGAATGTGGAGACACCGCAAATGAACAGCGTGGCAGAAAGGGTGAACAGAACTTTGATGGATTTGGTGAGATCCATGCTGAAGCCAAGTGGACTCCCTAAGCAGTTCTGGGCAGAAGCCGTGACGGCAACAGCGTACGTGAGAAATCGAGTGCTAAACTCATCAAACAATGCAGCTGTTCCGGATACAGTGTGGTCAGGCAAGCCTGTACGCGTTAGACACTTACGAATGCTTGGCGTATGTTCACAGGATGCGACAGGGCAGAAAGAAGTTAGACGAGCGAGCGGAACCACGTATCATGGTCGGTTATGGCATTCGTGCTATAGGATACGGAATCTGGTTAACGTTGAAAAACAATGACATTGGTGAAGTTGTTGAAACAAAGCACGTGAAATTCGTTGAAAACTGTAACGAGACAGCGCAGAAAAACGTTTATTCTCCGATCCACAAAAGCACCGCGAGCCTGCGCAACGGCAAAGTCAGAAACTGCGCTTTAGTAGTGTGCTACGCTGCAAGCACCCGTGCCCTTTGCTGATTGGTCGCGCTTGGTTAGCTATGCTATAAAAACCAAAACGGATTTAACGCTTTATATAACGTGAAAGACGTGCGGCATGAAGTACCGCCAGAATGGGTCGCGGTTGATAGCGACTATGACGAGGATGCTGTCGAATTGGAAATGAACGCGAAAGAAGAGTCGCGTTACAGTTCAAGAAGCGAAACGTCAGAGAAGTCTCAGACGCTACGAAAGGCCGAGGAAACTGCGATGCCGGCAAGGCGGCTGAGGAGAGCGCCACCGAGGCGGTGTGTGAAGGGTGCAAAGCCAAGACATGAAGTAAACTTTGCAGCGCTTGCTGATCTGAGCAACATAGGTGAAGCACTGGTGTTCCCAGATGCAGAAAGCTGGAAAAGGGCCGCTGGCAGAAGAGATTTACATGAAATTGCCAGAAGGCTAAAAGCAACCTACCGGAAAGGTAGCCAGACTTTTTCGGCCCATTTATGGACTGAAACGGACAGGGCGTGTTTGGAATGAAACGTTGATGACGTTTTCGCAAAGGCAAGGTTTCGAAAGGTTGTGGACTAGTAGTTGTGTCTACTTGTCAAATCGGATGATCATCGTTGTTTATGTTGATGACATTTTGTTATTTCATCCTGACGTAAAGGAGATCGACAAAGTAATTCAAGCTATGAAGGCAGAATATGATATTCACGATTTGGGTGAACTAAGTTGTATTTTGGGCGTGAGAGTGCGTTGAACGAAAGACGAATTGCGATTGAGCCAGCCGGGGTATATCGAATCGGTCCTGCGGAAGTTTAAAATGGACCAGTGCAAACCGGCGTCAATACCGTTGGATCCAAGCGTAAAGCCGTCAGTGGTAGATTCTCTGAAGACGGATGCAGAACGTGACGACATGGCCGTAGTGCCATATCGCGAGTTAATCGGTAGCCTCATGTTTGTAGCACTGTCGATGCATTTCGTTCGCGGTAACTAAGTTGCCACAATTTAATTTAAATCCTGGCCGAGCACACTGGAACCAGTTGAAACACGTGTTGCGTTATTTGAGTTGAACGAAAAGTTATGAGCTGGTGTACACGAGATCTGGTGGAAACGCTACTCAAATTCATTGCGATGCTGACTGAGCAGGCGACGTCGATGATCGCAAGTCATGGACTGACATCACCGTTAAGGTTTGGTGCAACCTGGTCAGTTGGATTTCCAGGAAGCAGCAGTGCGATGCGAGTTCGACTATGGTACCTGAATGCATATACGCTAGCGAGGGGGAATACGGGGCGATTGGTGAGCGCTTCGTGGAGAAATAAACTCTTTCTGTCTTTCGTTGCGTTTGTGGTACGTTTGCGCCTACTTACCCGACGAACTGTCTACAGCCTCTTATTGTTTTTTTAAGTCCATTGTTACCTATTTTACTATTAGGCACAACCATCATCGCTAAAGACGGGACAAGGTTGGTCCCGAAAGCTCCGAACGTATTACATTGTTCTGAATTTTTCCTTAATAACTGCTCATCCATCCGTTGGTCGGGCGTTTGTTTTGTTTTGCGCAGTGTTTTTTCTCGTCATATTCTACAGTACCGCTGATAAGAGCAGCAGTATGTCCAGCAGAAAACCCCTTGTTTACCATAGTTATTCCTTGACGGGAAGATAAAAGAGAGGCGTGAAGGATATCGACCCTGGAATATGAAGATAACAGGTTCCTGTTGCTTAACTGAAGGGTATAGTCGCATCGAAACAACTGGGAGTGAATGAGTTGTGCGCAGAACGTCCTGCACGCTTTGGTCAAAGGATAAATAGGCGGCACAGAGGTAAACGGACCCTGGAATGGGAAAACAACAGGTTGCTGACCTAATGTCACAGCGCGGCGGCGAAACGTCCTGTACGCACCCCTCAGAGTCATCCGTGGGGTGGGAATTGACTTCTTCCAAACACTTTTCATTTCTACGTAACGAACTTCTCTGTTGCTCTGTTCTTCCTAACAGCTTTTAATGTTGACATTTTAACTTCCTCCCATGAATCAAGAAATATTCTTAATGGCATCTGAAATCATAAATCCTTTCCAAAAAGTTTTCAATTCACTTTGCCTAGAGCCATCTGAGGTGAACTCTTGGGAACTGACCTGCCCTGTCTCCAGCGTAGCGGTAAGTTGAGGTTTTGCTTTTCTTCTCCATATCAAGAGGCAGGTTTCTGCCGTATGGAAAATGAAAACTTTACGTGACTGTTACGAATAATGCTGTGTGCGTACGGGTATTAAGAGAAATTGCCAGTATTAGAAACTTGCGCTTATTTTAGGATTACGATAGTCTGTAAACGTTTTGAGGATAATTTCGGCATTTTTGTGGAGTAATTTCGAAACGATTGTGTTCAAGTTGCTCCTCATTTTCTGCATAATGAGCTGGCATGAGTATTGCGTCTTATGCCCTACTCCTGTGCTTTCACCGTCGTCTTTACACTGCTTCTTACCTCCCGTGCAGGTGTATCTGTAAAATACCATAACAAGCGCACTATCCATGTACATTGTTTTCTGTGATTTCCCCAGCAGCTTGTTTATCCATTCGTTGGTAAGACGCCTGTCCTGGTATTTTGCAGATACACTTAGAAAGAACGGGAAAGCCGTGGAAAAACCAAAATGAAAATCCATTACTAATGCAGTGTATCTCGAAGGTATGTCAATTTCCCCCTCACCATGGACAAGAGTGTTAGTGTCCTGCTAAAAGACTTTACTTCCTGGTAACTTTCATTGCGCAGTACTTTTTTCTTTCAGGTCCCAAATTACCATCAGGCGACCATAAACTTCGCTGTTCGTCCTTTGAAGCAGAAGCTGGCGAAACTGCTTTAGTCGTTGAGGCACTAGCAATATGATTCAGCTGTGTGACGACATCAGCAACGGAAAAGAAGCTGTCCCTGTGTCACTCTTTGCCCCATCTTCCGCTTACGCATTGCCCGAGTTTACGTACACAACATCAGTGCTTATACGGAAGGAGTCTTGCTTACCGTCACGTTTTCGTAAAGGCTGTAATTGCGATGCAGATTGTTTATTCAACGATAATTGTAGTTGCAAGAATGTCAGCATCGATAGCATATTGATGTGCAAGAACGGTGGAGTAACTGAGACTTCATCTGATCGTTTATCGACTTCAACTTACATAAGTGAGTGCCATGAAAGTTGCACCTGCTCAAGGAATTGCGACAACAAAGCGACGCAGAGTCCTTTGACGTTTCAATTCCACGTTCGCCATTGTGGTGGCAAAGGCTGGGGACTATTCGCTAGTGAATACATACCAGCTAAATCTTTCCTGTTTCATTATGCCGGCAAGTTCGTGCAGGACCGGGAAATAGTTGCAGAAGATACTAATGATTACGTTTTTATGATTTCCGCCGAAAGCGAGCCCTCGGCGTACTCTTTCATAGATGCTTCCTCATACGGCAACCTCTCCCGTTTCGTAAATCATTCCTGCGTTCCAAACTGCTTTGCAGTTCGTGTACGCTCTGGCTTCGAAGATCGACGATTTAGTAGAATTTGCTTTTTCTCACGACAAGACATACAGCCCAGCGAAGAGATTACCATTGATTACAGCGATTCTTATTGGAATTACAAAGGTCACGCGAAATGTCTTTGTAAGCAGCATGAATGTCGCTACGACAAGAAAGATTAAATTAAGAGTGAAGTTCAAGGGAATCCGTTGAAAGTTCATCAGCCAGCTGCACATTTTTCTTTATACATTTTGAAGGATTTATTATGGTTACCTAGTGGATTCATTCCTTCGTTTGGTGACGTGCAGCGACCAGTTTGACAGGCACCATTTTGGTCATTGAGCTTTTTAAAAACGGTTTTCGTTTTCTTCCGATATAGCGAGCGTCAAGAGGAGAAAGCCATGGAGAAATTTCAGGAGAATGGACGCCTCACACTCACCTTTTTTTCCCGAGAGAATCTACTCGGTTGCAAGCAGTGGAAGTAATTTTTGTTATTAGATTTGTGCACTCATAGTTAAAATTTTGACAGTTGGCTAACTTGTGTTCTCACATTTTCTTACATGCAGATAACTGTTCTTATAGCTTACTGTTTCCTACAAGCGTGGAAGCTTTTTGATCCGTTTGCATAGTTTCGTTGTCAGTAGCTATCGTGGTCATGGATTTACTGCCATTTATTTAATGAACTTCAAAAATAGCTGTTTTTGGACTTTTCATTAAATAATTTCAAACTTGAACTTACTAGGCTTACTAGGGTATTTTATTGCTTGAGTTGAAGACGCCTGTAAAAAAAGCATGGATTATTTTTGGTTTAAAACGTGTTATAAACGGGGCAAACTGAGGAGAGACGGGCACACTGACAATCCGCGTTAAAGAATCAAGCTTCGAGAAAATGGTTAAGCGAAGCTCGACAGCACTACACGAAATTTAACAGCGCAGCTGGATTGCATAAATGAACAGTAGCCAGAAAGGGTTACCCAAGTCGGCGAGACAAAGTTTCCAAAGTGGATACCATTTGAACTGTGTGAAATAAAAAGACTAAAGGGGGTTATGCTTTCTCTGGGCTCCAGATGCGTTTAAGCGAAAACCTTCGGATTCTTACCTGTGATTAAAAGTGGTGCCTGTAGGATAGCAGGAAGCGAAAACCCGTATGACCGGATAAACACGCGCCGCACGGAGCATTTCCTAAACCGGACCTTCATCCTTAGCAGGTCATGTTTCCTGTATGATGGTGTACCAAAGACGATAAGGACTTACTACACTAGGTTGCCACTAATCCGGCAAGGTCAGGACTGGGCAGGTGCCGGATTACTGGTGCTCGGAGCAGGACATGCAGTTTCCTCAACGGCTATCTGACTCAACTAGCTTTTGAGATACCCTGTGAACTAATACAGGTTAAGGAAGCAGACACAATGGATGAAAACGGAATGGAACCTTAATGAAGAGAGGTAAAGTGAACAGCAAAGGCAGAGCAATTTTCTTGCCCAGGCTAAAAAGGTTCATGATAGCCATTGGTCATGATAGTAAAAGCGAAGGTTTGAAGTTCAGAAACGGGCCAGCTTAAAATCTAAGTGAGATCCGTTTAGATTACCATGTTCGTCTGGAAAGTAACTTAGAGGTCATGAACTCATGGCGATAGCGGAGAAATATCTGAATCAGCAGAAGTTGATGGCACCGGATTTTCAAACGCCAACTCTTTCATTGCTTGATTTTTAGCCATTTTTTTGAACATGTCTGTCAAAGTAAGCTGTTTCATATATTTTGGCCTTTCTCTGATTAGCTTACCTTGCAGCATGTAAATGTTCATTACCTCTTGTTCAGTAATAAAACTTCGTTGCTCCAGGCCTTTAAGCAGTTCGCTTGTTAATTTAATCAATCTGTCAATAGATATTCTCTCTCGTGTGTCTTCTTCATTTTCATTACAGCACCTTTGTTCTCCGCTATCCTCTTTGTCCTGATATACAACCATCTGCACAATTTTCTGAGTCACTATAGTGACGTCCAGTAGCTAAGGCGTTATCGACATTCATCCACTCCTCAAGATCGCCTTCGTCCATTCTCGATGCCAGGTCCCTAGCAGCAGGGTTTGTTAAATTCTGGGCAAAAGAAAGAAGTTCATGTATACTCCGCTCTTTTTCAAAACTGACTCCTGTAGAATCAGTTCTAGTCTCACCGTCAGGAAACGCATTCAGTCGTTATACGTGGCCAGAATTTGTGCCATCCGTTTCTTAGAGTCGCGCCCTCGACAGATTTCCAAGCATTCGCAAGGCCATACTTCTCAAATTGAATGTTTTCAAAAATTCTTGCACTGGCCTACCAGAGTTAGATGCGCTTAGTAGGCAGCTGCACCACACTCTTGAAGGCCCTGGGATGTAAACTTTTGCCGACGACTGGTAAAGTACATTCGTGGATTCTAGCAGCGTTAGAGCAACACAGAACAGTGACCCGTTCTTTCGATACCTTATAGCCTATTGGCGATTCAGCGTCGTCCGTTGCAAGTGTTCGTCTTCGAGTACTTTTCCAAAACAATGCTGTCTCATCAGCATTGTAGACTTGCTCAGGGCTTAATTTTTCATCAGTAACTAACTAGGTGAATTCCTCAACAGATGCAGCTGCTGCTTCTCTGTCTGCAGAACGTCTTTCACCATGGACTGCGCGAAGCTTTAAGCCATGACGCTGCTTAAAACGGCGAAGCCAACCGTTGCTATAATCGCACTGATAATTTAGTCCAAGTTCTTTACGGTAAAGCCTAGCTTGTTCCCTCACTAAATCTCCGGACAGCTCAACACCTTCGCTTAAGCGGAGCTTAAGCCATGTTATCAGCACTTTATTCAGTTCTGAACTTTTTCCATCTTTCACTGTTTTCCTTATGCCTATCTGTTTCTTTAATCCACTATTAGCAAAGAATTGAAGCAGTTTTGCTTTCTGCTTCTTTGTATCAGACACTGTTGAAGAGCCAACGTTGTATAAGTCACATAACCTTCTTACAGGCACAGGTTTCTTCAGAAGCTCAATCTTATCTGTGATGGATAACGTGCAGTGCTTGCGCTTTGTACCTCGAGAAGCATCGCATTTATGCACTTGAGCCATGGCTAGGATTAAATTCACGCTGTTAATATTCAGTAAACTTGGAGTCACGGAACAACGAACTCATATAGAATAGGCAAAACTGACCTTACCTAATGGCTGTTGCACTTTGAGTCGCTAGTCAAAGCAAAGGCAAAGAACGATTGCGAGAACTTAACACTTTCGCTGTTAGGGTAAAAGTGAGAGTGAACGATGTCAGAAACGACAATCGTCGCAGCATGCAGTTGCTGAATATTCAATGAGCAGCATGCGTAAAATCGTCATGTATCACAGAAAATGCGCAGGGTAACTCCCTGCGGTCATTCAGATTCATTCGGTTTGTCTACTGTTCGCTGTCGTCACAACCTATTTGCTCACCGAAATGTGTCCGAACTAGCGAGCTTTCCGGATTAGCGGCGCCCGGATTAGTGGCAACCTAGTGTACTCGTTTTTAAACCTGATGAAACCGTCACGGCAGACGTCTACTGCTGCGAACTAGTGACTGCACTTGAAAAACTGCGAAAAATACAGGGGGTCCCCAACTTACGATGTTCGGTTCCGGGCGCTCCATCGTAAGTCG
>KN538389.1:666742-681962 GCA_000797535.1 Trichuris suis | reverse complement strand
TCATTCATTTCGGTTCAATTAAGCGTGTGGAAATTGCACCGTTGTCGTGAGAACTTTTATAAAAACAGGGATTAACGTTAGCAGAGATGAAGAAACATCTGTTTCTGTTGAAATGGACAGGAATTACAGGAGCGTAATCATGTTTGAGCTGAAAGTGGACGTAGGTGCACAATATAACTATAGCAAGTGGTTAATGGTCACCACATGCTACAACTGCAAGTTACAGTTTCCGCGACCGACTCTATCAGTTATCTAAGAAAGGCAGTAATAGAATGCACTGAGAACGACGGAAACTCATATATCCACTATAATCATGACGATCCCGACCTTTCATCGCTAAACGAGCCAGCATTCACCGTTTCTTCACGCTAGAAACTATAAGGCCTCTGGTGAACCCAGTAGTTTCCATACATGATATAAAAACTTGACTATAACGTGTTCATTGTGTTAAAAGTTTCTGTCCAACTGTAAGCCAATGCGAGTATTTCACGCCTGAATAAAGTAAACTATACAAAGTTATGATATTCGGTATTACATGCATTGACTTTGTCCTTCGGCCTTTCGGCTGACGAAACTTCTAACGTATCATTAGATAGTCGAAACGTATTGCTATTGTCAGTACTGCCTTCGTTAGTCAGGGACCTCAGTATACACTAAACTAGTAAATCACAGTTCATTAACTTTAAAGGTACCTTCTTACAGTCTTGCTCCTGTAGATAGTACTGGTAGTGAAAGAGTACTCCTTTATTGGTATGGTACAAAGCTTTCACGGCTGCTCGCGTTCCATCGTCAGCATACTACAGTACCAAAAAGGGAGGACACATGATGGGTTGGTACAAGAAAGGGGCACTTATAGGGCAGGACGGTCGTGCGTATGATGGGCTGGTGTTAATCCGTGGGCTGTGCTGGCTGCCGTTGGGCCGTAGAAACACACGTCAGCAGCTGTTAGTGGTAGCCTTGTTTCACTGCTTCAGTACCCTGAAAACGGGACGCATGGAGTTCTGGAAGCTCTGTTTCTTTGCTCATTAAAAGTACTCCTTCGCCATCAGTACTATCAACAGGAACAAGACCGCAAGAGGACATCCATAAACATTAAGCTAAATTCCTGTTACCAAAAAACACCACTTTCAGTTTAACTTCCTAAATTTTCCTATCAGTCGAAAATTGCAATCCATTTTAATGCATAATCAGTAGTGAATTATTGATAACGCTAGCCGCGGTTCAAGTACAAACTTACATAAGTAACACTTGCCTTTCTATCCTTGATTATGAACGCTTCGGTTTCCGCTGAAGTTCACGAAAGTGTGCAGTCACCGAAAAGGAGTTTCCTAATGACCAACGGTTGCGTAGCTTGATAGCTGCAAACGACAACGCTTACTAAAAACGAGCATGAAAAAACAGATGGGACATGCTTGATCCTGAAAGTTGTAGACACGAACTTATACTTTTACAAGAACCAAGTCGTCGGGAAGAAGAAAATCATGCTCATGTTATATTATGTGGCTTCATTTCTCGATATTTGACTTAATGCCAACACTGATGGCTTATTTTAGTCTTTTTCACGGTTTGGTCTCATTCGTCGTAAGGCCCTAATGATGAACAGGTGATCAGGTTATTAGGAAAAATACACAAAGTAAAGATATTCAGAGTCAGAGTATTTGGAAGGCCTTTGTTCCCCGTTGAGAGATTCGCTGCTGCACGCCAACTATAGAACGCTTCACTTCTGAAAGCTCCGTATTTAAGTAGCTTTTCTTTTATATGTTCTTTACCAAGAAGACTCTCAAAGATCAAATGGTTATGGATATGAACTTTATAGTGATTACAGTCTCGCTACACATCAGTGGGTAATCAGAGAATCATTTGAAATAAGGCATGAAGCTATATTTCATCCGCAATAGAACAGCCAATATTCATAGGTCTCTTTCCTGAAAGGAATGCGTCATTTGCAAATCTTCACAAGCCTATGAAATTTTAGAGATTTGTAACATGATAAAAACGGAGTTATTAATACTTTTACTAACGCAGTGTCTTTATTTTCCAGTGTGTAGCCATTCAGATGGGACAGCGTATGCAATGAAAGCTATGCTAGATGAACGAGCTTTGGTAGCTATCACGTTTATCAATCTTGCTCTTACTTCTGAACACACGTGTCAGGTCTGACCCGTTTTCTTTGCGGATTGGTACCTGGAGAGCTTTCGAGATCATCTGCTGTTGTCATGAGCACCTTATATGCAGAGGAGAGCAGATGTATATCGACACCTCCACAATTACCAATCCGCAGATAAAACGGGTCAAACGTGACGCAAGCGTTCGGAAACGGAAACCTATACCCCTTACAAGGTATCCTATCTTGTTCTTCTTATCGTCTTAATACTTCTTATAATAGTGCTCTTTCCTAAGCAAACGTGCACAATCGTGATGTACACTGGAGTAAACATATGCATGCCCAGACCCAATAAATCAAGAAACATCTATGGGTTATGAAATATAGGATGATTCCTAACAGGTATGCGGGCGTTCATATTCAGACACGTGACTTACGTTTCACTCACTTTGTTCGTGTGAAAAAACTGCAAACTGTCTTGAAACTATCCTTGAATACACAACGATCCCACTTTTGTGATACTACTACTACTACTACTACTACTACTACTACTACTACTACTACTACTACTACTACTACTACTACTACTACTACTACTACTACTACTACTACTACTACTACTACTACTACTACTACTACTACTACTACTACTACTACTACTACTACTACTACTACTACTACTACTACTACTACTACTACTACTACTACTACTACTACTACTACTACTACTACTACTACTACTACTACTACTACTACTACTACTACTACTACTACTACTACTACTACTACTACTACTACTACTACTACTACTACTACTACTACTACTACTACTACTACTACTACTACTACTACTACTACTACTACTACTACTACTACTACTACTACTACTACTACTACTACTACTACTACTACTACTACTACTACTACTACTACTACTACTACTACTACTACTACTACTACTACTACTACTACTACTACTACTACTACTACTACTACTACTACTACTACTACTACTACTACTACTACTACTACTACTACTACTACTACTACTACTACTACTACTACTACTACTACTACTACTACTACTACTACTACTACTACTACTACTACTACTACTACTACTACTACTACTACTACTACTACTACTACTACTACTACTACTACTACTACTACTACTACTACTACTACTACTACTACTACTACTACTACTACTACTACTACTACTACTACTACTACTACTACTACTACTACTACTACTACTACTACTACTACTACTACTATGATAGGGCCCTTAACATCACGCTGACGACGGGACAAGGTCAGTCCCGAAAGCTCCGATATACTGCTCGTGTACGATTAAAAGTTTTTTTACCCTTACTTCGGACCGACGACAAGAACGGGAAAAAAAGCCATAAGTAACATCATGAATAATAATAATAATAATAATAATAATAATAATAATAATAATAATAATAATAATAATAAACCATTGTCATCATCATAAATATGAGTTCCTTGTTTACTCAGCGGTAGTTTGAAGACGGTTTACAGCTCCTTTACGCGAATAAAACGGGTCAAACGTAACTAACGTGTTTCAGTATCTAAGAGTTATTGAAGATTGGTGAGTTGGTAACAGGTCCATATGTTTTCATTTTTCAAGTAACAAACTTCCCTGATGTAACAACGTTTTATTACGCAGAGCTTTGGAGTTGAGGAGTTTTATTACGCAGTTATGCCAAACGAAGGAAAAAGCGAATGCAATAAAACCAGATTCGTAATTCTCGTAGCGAATAATCCATGAACCGTTGGCAAGTTGGTAACTTGACGACTTCCTCTGACAGGTCCATTCAATAAAGGCGCTTCCTCGATGTCTGATGGGTCATTTTCCTGATAAGCGAGGAAGTTTAAATAAGAAGTCATTAACAGCTATTAGTACTGTGATTATTGCTTTATTCCTGACTGACGGAAGGGATTTTAATTCCCAGCATCGCTTAGCGCATCAATACTGCTAAATGGGCCATGCGCCTGAAAATTCGATTTAGTATCAAGCAAGTGATGCCAATTTGTTAATGGCGCTTTTCATTAATGAATTGTCATAAAAGCAGATGGCCTAACCTGGCGGATGCTGCCTTAACCAATTTCAACTATTTGGTTATAGAAGTGTTAGACACTTCCCTCATGCGTTACCACAGCGTTCACACTTGCCCTTACCCCGACTTTCAACCCTGGCTGATTGGAATTGGTTGATAGCAGTAGCTCACATGCCATTGGTTCAGTCATTCACAGTGGTCTCCGCCTACATTTATGCTGACGATCTCGGTAATACTGTGCTGCATACTGACATTTAAAGACATGGCAAAGTTTCTTTCTCATTTCAGCTACCCACCATTCCAGAAGTGAAGAGCCAATTCATACAATCATTCACAGCACGATGACAACAGGCCATGACTTGGGAAAATGCCATTCAATAGACTCCATCCTTAGCAACAAAGCACAATCTGCGAACGGTACGGCAATGCTCATTTTTTAAGATTCACCAGTACTGATTTAGTATAGCAATCTGTGCACAAAGATGCTCAGAAAATTTTGCTTAAGTATGAATTATCGTCGATTCAAAACTACTACGTTCTCCTCCTTCAGCTGTCGCTCATTCTTCTAAGCTCAGACAATCTCTTTCTGCTGAAGAGACACAGACAGATGGCAAAGATAGGAAAGGCGTAATAGAAAAAGTTCACAGGCCATCCAACAGTGAAGCGCTCTCAACAGAACACAGTGGCAAACAGTTGACAAAAGTTCGGCGCAATCGCACAACGTTCACGACATTCCAACTTCACGAGCTCGAAAGAGCATTTGAGAAGTCTCATTATCCAGACGTGTACACACGAGAAGCACTGGCTTTAAAAATTAACTTGCCAGAAATCCGGGTTCAGGTAAGAAAGTTGGAATGGCATAGATATATTACCCTACCCGCATATTCTTAAGAATAATTAAGTACCATCAGCCTTAAGGCTAATTAGGCGAAAAAGGGATCATCTTGTGCTTATTAAAATGCGGTGAGAATATGACTATTTCCCATGTGTTATCAATTTTCCTTCCAGTTTTCATGTTAATCATGAGAGTCTTTCATTTGCATTCTGCTAAATCTTGTCTTTGTCGTCCAGAAAGTCATGATTATGCGGTAGTCAGTTATATGAAGGTCAAGAAGATTAAGAGGGCAGCAAAATGATCAGTCAGAAGGTAAGTTGACTAGTGAGCGGTAGAGCGTGTAAAATACTGGTACAACAACAATGCGCTGAATGTCAACTTGACACGTTTGTGACAGATAAACGATTCACCATCTTATGTCTGGTTCACGGTTCGTTGTTCTTCCGACGTGAGTGAATAAATTTTGCATGATGGCGATGTGATTTCTATCTCCATGTGAAAGTAGTCTAAAGAGGGCCGTCCATCAGGCAGTGCTGTTTCCGTAAGAGTTATTTAAGAGTAGTCTCGTTCAGGTGAAAGCATTCCAGTTAGGTAGTTAAGTTAGAGTTTAAGATTCTTATCATCTGTCAGTAGAAGCTACGGTGCCGCTTCGCTATGCAATTAGTCGTTCGTTAAGATTCCTCATTTACGCATTCGCTACCTTACACAACGTAAATGAATAGCGAATACAAGTGCACGAAAGCATGACAGCTCTTGCTATTCCGACAAAGGAAAAGATGTTGGACAAAGTATCAAGCTGAGGTCAAACTGCCCTTTCCAACACATTTTGACCATTATTTCCTGACCTTTCTAAGCAAAAAGGAAGCGACAGCGGCACTTATGGAGCCAGCTGCTCTCACAACAGCTCCCATTTTGTCAGCCTGAGTTAAAACTGCTGCTTAAGCAGGGCGGCTTTCTGCAGCGCTGAATTCGATTATCCGTTTGCCCATCGACATTTGGCGGTAACGTTCATTCGTCGGGTCAGTGATTGTTTTCAGTAAATGCTGGAACGGCAGGGGTCTCTGCTATTTCTGCTGAACTCACGGTCGACACAGAAAGATGACACCGGTAAGGAGAGTCGATTAGTCTTACCATTGCATTCAATGGGGTAAAGTGCTGGTCATCTTCAAGCTGCCTTCATCTGATGGTGGCTGATCAGTGTACTGTCATTCAGAATCACGCCTTCGTCCACTAAATGTTTTCACAAGAGGAAACACCTTCACTTAATACATTACTACCTAATATGGAACTAGCGTTAATATTAACGTTCCCATGTGATTATGAAAACTTAGCTGCTAATACTTTTCTTAGGTTTGAAGTAGATTCTGCATTTGCTGTACTAATGGAACATGCGCGGGAATAAATTAACCACTGGTAAAAATTTATTCCCAATCTCAGATTCTCACTTTTTATGAAGCTCGTTCCACGGAATTTTGGCATGCCATTCGGCATTTTCAATCGCTTTTCAGGCTTTAACTTAGGCTAGATTTATTTCACGAAAAAAGTGCTTCAGTGAAAGAGCAATATCAGAGTCATAAGCTAACGCGAGCGGTGCGCAACGGCGCTGTCCTGCTAAAATGAACCCGTGTTACCGCGTCTATGCAGAGCAGCAAATGCGAAAAGCTTTAAGCTTTGATTGTTTACTTAAAGGGTTGCTTCATTATTTAAAAAATAGATTTGTTGTCGTCAATTTTCTTTAACAAGCCCGTAGTCATGAAAATAAGTCTGATCAGATGGTAGCCGCGAAGTCTGATAACAGAAATGTACAATGCCGAATGTATTTACGAATATGCATTCAGTGATTTTGAAAGTAGAGATTTTCAAATACTGAAGTGGGATTTACGTGACCGTCATTTCTCTGCTTTGGTAGTAAACCGTTTAAAGATAAACTCGTCAAGCTCTTTTCTGTGAGTACAGACGTACTGCACGAAGGAAACAAATAAAGCCGTTTAAAAAGCGATGAAGCTTCAATTATGTGCCATAAAGCGCCACAGAGTTCGTAATAAAAGAAAATTAAACAGCAGTTCAGGGTTGTTAGGTCAGATGCAGGGAAGAACTTTGTCAGTATACTGTTAAAGAAAAGTTGATTGTTTAAACTATTGCGCAGTTTGTACTTAGTTCTGAGTCTCTGCGATGACAGTATGCTTTACAACAGGCTTATGGTCTAATAAATTCGTTTTCCTGAAAGAACTCTGCCGCGACAGCAATCATACAAGCCTATAATTACGGTATAAAAGCCTGATTAACACATGCGTTAGTATTTGTCAAGAAAATCGGCAGCATTGTGCACAGGGCAGTACAAAGCGTTTCTGAAGATGCCGTTAACGCTAGGTCACCCCATGTTAATCATTGGCATATAATGCAACATGCTCACGCAGCAGAATAACCTTTGAAAAAGTGGATGTCTGGAATGAGCGTGTAGGTTTGCGTTATAGTGGGTTACGGTTTGACCGTTTTATCGAAAGAAACCAATAGAATTGCAACTCGGTGCTTCAAGAGCTTCTGAAACCTTCTGTCTTTATGGTGATATTCCAAATTCCTAACCACAGTCTATAGGGAACCAGCCTATTTTGAAAGATATTCGCACTTCAGTCTGCATCATCCCGCATCCTTCGAAATAGGAATAGTAAACAGTTTAGTCAACTGCGCAGTTTCACATTGCGATCCAAAGTTCCCTTCCTCTGAACTTGTGCGCATAAAAAGGGTATTAGTTAGCAACGTCTGTCTGATCCAGTCTACCAGAAGACGCAGACTAAGCCAACCTACAACCGTTTCATGCTCTCAAAGAGCAGGTCCCACAGTCCCCGTGCCACATATTCACGGCACAGGTGAAAAACTCCAACTTTTTGGCAGGTCATTAAACTTTCGAGTTTATTTCAAAGGCTTACCCAGTATACGTTCCATTATTCGAAATGACATTGCGGAAACCCGCTTTAACCGAAATTTTGGGCCTGCCTAAGAAACTAAATGTAACTGTTCTGCTTCATGCATCAGCGAAACAGGTTTCTCTCTATCTCAAAGTTTCGAACAACACGTTTCCCTGTTAAAACGTTTCTTGACTGCCAAGCCGGAACTCGGTGAGGTAGCAAACCACACAGGGAAAGAGCAATAAATGGAACCTGCGAAAGTTATGGCACATGATCTCCAATCATCAGCAGTAGTAGAACCCGCAGTTGCATGCTTACAAAGATTAAATCCCGGAATATGTCATGAAATCAATTATAAACAATGAAACGTCAGGGACTATCACCCTGAGAACGGGACCTCCCGGTCCCGTTTGCTCTGATTTGCTATTTCTTTGGTTTCTCTCAATAAGACGGGCAAACCTTACGCTCTATAAGGAAAGCAGAACAACCTATTCCTGTACATTCCATATTGCCTGAGTGTGGGCTCAGTTTCTGCTTTTATTGGTAATTCCCTACCAATGCAATGGCAGACTTTTCAGCACTAATTATCGTGGGTGATGATTATCGACGTGAACAACTTGTTTCAGAAAAATGATGGCCAGTGAAAACTCCATGCACAAAGCGAAATACAAGCGCACTGCCCTTATTTCTAAGCGCACTATTAATGTTTGTCTTCTTTAATTTGACGCTTCCTTGCATAACAATATCAATTAACGCAATCAGGATAATAGGAGATAATTGATGAAACTGAATTATGCTTGTTCATTCCTGATGTGCAAACGAGCTTTCAGGCTTTTAAATGCATTTGACGCGGTGCTTTCTTTATAAATATTTTCTTTGCTAGTCAATTTGCCTTCTGTTGTTGCGGGAATTAAAGTTAAGATCAGTATATTTATGTTAATTGCTTATCTACTTGCCTGATTCACGATGCTTTAGTCTTACATGATACATTTTTCAAAACATCGTTATTGCTAAACGTTAGCATTTTCTGCCAAACAAAAATCACAATGCTGCGGTTATATTGGATTGGCACTCAGGTAACATATGGACTGCTTATTCAAGTAGGTTTACAGACTACGATGCATTTGTTTATAACTTCGTCTGCATAAACATCTTCTAATAAATCGTATCTTCCGTTTCATATTTTAAGCATGTTGATTACCTGTCGATGTTGTGCAGTAAGCTTGTAATCACCAAAAAGCAGATCCCTAACCAGCTAAAAGTTGGACAGTTTTATTAGAATAAGCGAGCAACACTGAAACGAACAGAAATTGTTAATGATTAGCACTGAACTCCATGGAGAGCAAGAGCTTTCATCATGGATTCTGCGCATGCAGCTTCGCTTGGATAAACTTTTTTGCCTGGTACGACCTTTTCACGTTAAAGCTCATTATATTCTCTGCATAGAATGCGAGCAGTGCTTTTCAGTATGTTTCGATGATTAACCCAGGTATCAACGGATTGCTATATGCACTTTTTTGTGTCAGCATCCCTACTTGAGTTTTCCATTAGTTTTAGCTTTGTCCAGAAAATCGCTACGCGTATCATAAAGCAGCCAAGCGACAGAGTAAACGAGGTTTACTGAAAGCTTGTTCCTGAGAGAATGGGTTTTGTAATAAATAAAGGTTACTCATACGTACGCATTCCACAACAAGTTCGTAAATGTAAGAGAAAGTAATGGCAATAAACTGCTACGACAATTAAGATTATCGCTGAACATATGCCCTCTTCTTCTAAAGCGATTTTCAAGAAGAATTTGTTTCATACTTTTCTGATATAATTGCCCAGCTAACAATTGCGAAAGCAGGTATTGTGGTTTTCACAAGCGCTTTCTGAAAAATCCAATTTACATTAAGTAAGCTACTTCAGCATTTTATCCTTGCCCATCCTTCAGCTAATTTGGCTTTCGTCTGCCAGTTCTGTGCGCTGTGGCCTACCACTGATTCATTTCGTTTGGAAGAAAGAAAGTAAGATGGACCAGTTGCGAGAAACATCAGCCCCCGAAAACCTGAAAATTCTTTTGGAGTTCCCATTCAGCTCCATTCATTGCATATGAGAACGCTTTCAACCAGTCAAACTACCAACGTTATGGTCGATCTTTAAATCTTGCCTGTTTCAGCAGGTAACTGACATATGTAAAAGAATGCTAAATGTACTGATGAAGAAAGAACAAAAGCGATTCATGAAATTACATTCTCATGCAAAGCTAATGTCTCCATTTAGTATCCCATTCATAATTTCATAGCTTCATCAAACTGTCGCGTACTTTATGGTGGCTATAACTTATTCCCATCCTGATATGTATTTTCTGGACTGACATCCGTAGACGGAAAGAATCTTTGTTATTGTCTCTGTGCATTTTCAATATTCTGATACGGACTAATATCAATAACTTGCGCGAAATAAAACCAGTCGGTAAAACAAAACACTGGATGTATGTTAACAGGCTTTATCGACGTATGATTTCTCCCTTTTCATACGGATGTGCTCGTGGGAAGAATATCTATTTTATTGCCCAGAGCCGTCGGGACAAACCTTGCCCCGTCTTCAGTCAAGATCAAGTCAGCGAGAAGCAATGAACTAATATACAATATTTGATGAGGCACTTTTGATGCAATGTCCAAGCCCTGAATTTGAAGTTTCTGCGACCCTTTTAAAGATTGATCCGCGCTGAACTTTACCCGCATTTCAATTCATTATATATTGACTGTTTTTAATGTTGTCCGTTCTTTCTTTTTTGTGATTTGTTTAGTAATATGTTTAATGTCCCCTGAGGCAGCCGACAGTAGCCAAAAGGATTGATTTTGATAGTGCCATACTACATCTCGCTTGGGATTAATTATGGTATTACCACTGATGAAAAAGGCCTCTTTGATGTTTCCTAACGTTCCATGTGATTTCAGACATAATATCCGTGCATGGCGAGCTGTTGAATAAAGTGTATCATGTTTAGCTATCGCGGAGGATCGAATGGTTTGATCCATTGCCGCAGCAGGTTCAAGCAATTGTAGTCTGCCTCGTTGTTGGGTAGCTGAGCTAGTTAACCTGTTCTGTGCATTTTTGCATCGTGCGATGCTAGACAAATGTTGCTTGCATCGGTGCATTAATATGCTGCCAGTTTCCCCAATATGAGAAGCTGAACATTCAAAATTGACTTCATAAAGCACTTTCAGGTGCATCAGAGCGTGGTCTTGATTTCGTCATTTCGAATCATAACTCATATTGGTGAATTTTTGAAGCAAACATTGTAAATTAAAATTTGAAATAAATGTACTCATTCTGATTCATTTGTTCTGTCCTTCACAAATCTATACTTTCTAATTTTTCAGTTCCCATAAAGTTCACTTCGTTTTAGGTATGGTTCCAGAACCGCAGGGCAAAGTGGCGACGACAGGAGAGATTGGAGATCCACAGCCAAGATGACTTCAATAGAATAGTGCAGAAACAGAATAGTTCGCTTTCGTTCTCACCGTTCGATTCCTGGCATCCTCTGTCATCTAGGGATAATCCATCATCGTCTCTATTCAACCTAGAATCAACGCGGGAGGAGCAAGCGTCTTTGCCAAACATGATGGGCCAGTCAGTTAGTGGATCTATAGTGCACAGAATGCCTCCTCCATTCGCAATGCAGACAGGAACAAGCAGGTTCGCTGTGTTAAGCAGACCTGCGTGCACGCAGAAGTCGTATCTTTACAATGCCGCGGCTCGGTCGTTACTCAGAGCAGAGGCTTCTTTCCAAATTTGGCCTCGATGAAATATTGGAAACGTAACAGTAGTTCATAGTTAGCAGGTGACAGTTCTTCGAGAATATATTAACTGTTGGGCGTGGGCATTTCTTCTTGTAGATTTATTAATTTGCCGCCGTTTCGTACACCTTTAATAAAAGAAGAGTTACGCCGAGGATACATATTTTTTTGAATAGTACCATATAACGCTGCAAACATTATTTTAAGAAAACTGATGGACTGGCGGCCAAACTGTAGCATACGTAGATTGCATGCAATCAAGCAGTGAAGGTGTGTTTATCAGCGGGCAAATGCTGCAACTTTAATTCTATCTGCCCTTCTGTGCTGAAACGTTCACCCTTCGATGAAGTCGAAGAACTTTTGTCAATGTAATGATGCGCGACACAGTAGGTAGGCATTATCCACTGCTTTTTAGCAACCGCACGCGCGCTTAACTGGCCTAACTGCAGAGTTGACCTGTCTTCGTGATCAATGGAATTGCTACTAGCAACGAGCAGGACTTACAATGGCCAATCCTTGACAAACGAGTCCAATTGTTTCTCGCAGGTTGTCTTCGAAAAGAATAGAACTCCTGTACTGAATAGCTCGTTATTGTGATGCCATTAAATGGACATGCAGTGTGAACAGCAACGGCAGACGGTCAGACGTACCCACGAAGGCAGTGAATTACAGAGTACTGTTTTGATTTCGCCGACATACCGAAAATGGCCAAGCGTTCCTTAAATTCATTAGCAAAGCTTTATTTCCAAGCGGCAGTTCGACTGAGCTACGTAATGTTGATGTATAATATCATTAGAAGTATATTAATAGAAATATTAATACACTAGAAACTCGATTATCCGAATTCGCCAGGAAGCACTAAAGTTTAATCATTGGCAAAATGAAATATATTGCACCTACTTGTTGGAAGGACAGGTCTGATACTCTTCACAATGAGCGGCGCATCACATCGCTGAAGAATGCGATATCGACGTACAGGCCACTGGTCTAAGTTGCTACCACCTAATGTTACATCCTTGATACAGCGGATGGATCAAGGGGTAATTGTAACTCTGAAGCGCCTGTACCGGAAGGAACGTCTCCGTTACTTTTTGTTGTCTGAGAATAGCAGTATTGGTTCTGTCATCTGTTTTTACAAGAAAATGACATTGAGAGATTGTTGCTTTATGATAGCAGAAAGCTGATACTCTATGAAATAATAAAGACTAAGAAACATATGGAATAACATTTTTATTGACAGAGGACTGTTCAGATCTTTCAGCAATACTAATACAGAAGAAGGTGAAGCGGCAGAAATACTTGACACCTTGAAACACCTTTCTATATCAGACGAATGCAATATGACTGACATGGACATGTGGTTGGCTTGCCATAACGAAGATACAGCTTTTCAAATACTGAACGATGATGAAATCGTTGCAACAGTGTCAAACCTACACGGTGAGCCAGACGAAGGAGAAGACGAAGAGTTCTGTGATGATGAAATGTTAGAAAATGTATGTCCTTCGCACGAGAAGGCCTAACACTGCTTGGAAGTTGCTCTACAATGGATAGAAATGCAAGAGGAGTGCGACTAAAAAAGAATGCTATGTATGAAAAGTATCCGTGATTTAACCGCCAACAAGCGGAGAACAGCGATAAAGCAAACTTATATAACTGATTTTTTCAAATATGCGTAAATTGTTGGTATGATATTGGCGATAAAGTGTTGCATAAGATAAACTCTTGTAGGATATCTTCGAAAAACAGAGCTGACAGAAGATAAACTCAGAAAGACAGAAAATAAAGACAGAAAACGACAGACATATCAGATCACTCTGATATCTGAATTTTCGATTATCCGACTACCCCCATTACTTTGGATAATCGAGTTTCTAGTGTATTTATCTGCGCATTCGCACTGTCGCTTCCACAGTGGAACAACTCGAAAAAATGGTATCGATGCAGCTAAACTGTTTATTATTCAAATAGTCATATACTTTCAGGAATAGTCACATTCCACCACCAGCTCGAGAGAACTGATCATCCCATAGTGAGATGCGGAATAGGATCGGTCTTAAGCGGCATGTCAGTTTCGTAAGAAATATCTTCGTCCAACAGAACTTGCCTGAAATGGGCAACCTGACGAGAACGTGGGGAATAACGTGAAACCGAGCTTCCGTTACCAAAAGTATGCAGTAGAATCGCGTTTATCTGTATGCCTGATTACTTTGAAAACGTAGCTTTGTGAGGACCTACCAGTGGCCTAGCAGTCGAGGGAGGGGACCCTGTACCGTACCACAGGTCCACCGGTTCGAATCCCAGTTATACCCCCTGGCGTCAGGTTGTGTGACTAGCCGACTGGTGGAATAACTCAGTCGCATCATACTGGCCTGTGGCTGGTCCACCGCCGACCCCATGTATGTGGGACAAAGGCAAAATAAAAAAAATTAGTAGGCGCTTAGCTTTTGGGACTACTTATGTCACGTCGTCACAGCTGCATGGAATGACAAAGTTAGTTCACTGGACATAAAACATTCTAAGGGGAATGAGGAGGGTTTTTCAGAAGTTTAAAATTAAATATATGTTTGGAGAATAACGGGGGTCTTGTAACGGTTCGCGGTTCTTTCTGACGACTTCTGACCGTTGTAAAGTGAAATTTATTATCCTTAGCTTCCGATACTACTCTTACCCTACCGTCAGCTGAATATGAAAAAATTGTGGCTGTAAGGCAGAGTAACAAATCCTAAATGCATGAGATAGTAAACAGGCGTCGTGAACTTGAAGTGGAGTTTAAAGTTTTTTGAATGTAAACCTTGTTTCCAACTCCAGGCGTATGCGTAACGTCATCCTGTAGGAATCAGGCGTCCCGATGACGTTGGATATACACGCAAAGTAGAAAACGAAGTTTGCATTCACAAAACGTTGAACTCCGCGTCATTTTCCCGACACTCGTTGACTAGCTCATACATTTCGGTTTGTCACCCCACCTTAGTACCAGAACGTTTTCATTCTTCGCTGAGGACGAGACAAGAGTAGTTCTGAAAGCTACGGATAAGAAAAATTTACTTCACAACGGGCAAAATTAGTCAGAAAGAGTAAAGTCTGTTTAGAGAGTTTATTGCTGAAATAAGGTGAGAAAGGAAGAATAAAAAAAGTTCAGTTGGATGAAAGAGTTTGTGGGAAGAAAACGGACAAAGCAATAATAAATAAGTTGATTGAATATGCTTAAAAAGGATTAAATAAATGAAGTCAAGAAGTGTTAAAATATTAATAGATCAGGAGAGGCCTTTAGGTTTTGCTGGGTATGGGTTTCTAAAATAAGTTAAAAATAGTCATCAGTCTTTCACTCTGTACAGGAATGAAGAAAATAGATTGAGCGGTGAAAATAATGATGAAAACGACGTGGTCGCCCGCAATCGCTTGAACCGCATGAGCCTGTGGAATAAGTTGTTCAAGCTTCAGTAGTCGCAGAGAATTCTGCACGTTGTCCTGGCCAGTTCCAGGCCAGAGTCCTCTGT
>KN538389.1:630940-656382 GCA_000797535.1 Trichuris suis | reverse complement strand
TTATTATTATTATTA
The DNA here is from genome assembly GCA_000797535.1 of Trichuris suis. Classification (NCBI taxonomy): domain Eukaryota; kingdom Metazoa; phylum Nematoda; class Enoplea; order Trichinellida; family Trichuridae; genus Trichuris; species Trichuris suis. Next base: position 656,367 of record KN538389.1, on the reverse strand, counting down.
TTATTATTATTATTTTCAGCTCAGGAACTAGCGCCTTTGGACATGGTTCCGGTTAAATACTGCTGGATAGCACTAACCAGTATTTATGTTGTGTTGGCAATGCCCATCCATACAGATCCAAATTTTCCACCGCTGCAAGTTGGCATACTGGGTGAGTGAACAATATCCGCAGCTGTGAATTTTAAGCACTTATTTAATTTTGATGAAATACAGGATGTTTTTTAACGGGTATGCAGGTTTTCATGTTTGAGATGCGTTAGTTACAATGTACTCGTTTATTCTGTGAAGCTTTGCAGAGCTCTCAGGGCATGTCTTGCCCCGAAAGCTCCGTAACCCTGGATACATCATAAATGACGTTTGAGCAACTACCCTATTTATGACATTCAGTTTCGAAAATTCAGTTTTTGGCCACGGAAATGATGTTTCGTGTTTGTGCGACTACTGGGAAATCTATGTCTACAAGCATGTCTGACAACTGTTACACAAGAACAACTCTTGCAACTGTTAACTATGTCTGACATTGCCAGACGGTTGAAATTCACCGCCAACGTTAAGTGCTTAGAACTTTTGTACTTGTCAAAGTTCCACAAGGACAATATACTACTATAGCCTGTGGGAACGAACATAAAAAGTGTTACCAGCAGTTTTTGCAGCTGTCTACCGAAAACCCTGAAATCTCTAGCCGGTTAAAGAAGGTCATATGCAGAGAACTCATTGACCTTCGTAAAGAAAATAAAAGGGATCAGGCTTGACACAAATGATATTCTGTGGAACTGCGTTGCCAAGAATCTCTTCGAAAGCGTCCATTGGACTTCAGACCATGATTGCAGCAAGTATAATACCTCGACTGGCAAGGCACATTGTTCTCTCAGTAAGAACGAGCACCTATGACAAACCCCTTACCATCAGTACTTGCCGAAATGCTCATGGGACATTTAGAGGAGAGGTCTGAAAGTCGTCTCTTCCAGATGTTCCATTAACAAGTCTGCGAGGATAATGGAAAGCGAACTACCCATTGGCGCTCCATTATTCTGTGGGAACAAGCTATCGTAGGAACTAAACTAGTTTCCTTCTTGCGTGCAGGAGACTAACTTTATATTACACTTAATAACATGGAAGGGACTTACCTCTGTCATCTGCAGTAAGCTTGAGCCTGAGTGAAGCAAGTTTTGCAGAACGATGAGCGTATGCAGTATCAGAATGTTTTTGAAGAGATCTTTTACGTCGTAGCTCACCTTGGAATCAGTTTTAAAAGGGGACAGAACTAAGAACTACGGGATACTGGAAACCAATGCACTCAGATAGGGACGTGCACCTTTCTTCCCACCAACTCTTCTCAGTAAAGAGACACCGTGACAGGTATAGTAGGATCAGGCTGCTGCAGTATGTGACCCAGAGTTCTTACATTGTGAGTTACCCCACATTGCGACAGCGCTTCAGAGGAACGGGTATCCAAAGAAGTTTGAGACGTCCATCCTTGAATGAAGGCTACATACTTCCAGAGACAGGTCGGCCAGTGAGGTAGATTCAGGCCCAGTAGTTTTTCTGCCTTACTACTCTATCCTAGCCGAAAAGCTACAACGAATAAGCTGGTTGCGCAGCTTCCGCATCCTTTTCAAATCCCTAAACCAACGCTCTCTGGTTGAGAATGAAAACGTCAAGGTCCTCGTTGAACAAAGGCCTGGCGTCTCTTACGAGATAAAATATGGTCGAAGCTCCTCCTACTTAGGGTAAACGGGTGGCACTTTACTTGACAGATTTGTTGACCAAATGAAAGCGCTCATCGTCGCAAAGCTGCGCAGGAAGAGCTCAACGGGCTACACAGGAAATGTCGAGGCCGTCTCCAAACTTTGCTGCCACTGCAGGTCATAGAAGAAACCACGAACAACTCCGCGGTTGATAAGCACTGCCCTTCACTGTTTACACGACTTACAACTGAAAATAATTTGTCGCGAGAGCCCATTTCTCATCAGAAGATAAAGGAGTGCCTGTTTATCCGCAATAATAACTCAATTAGCCGTGACAGAGAGGTGAAGGCCAGCGTTATATGGAGTGCTCTCAGTAAACTATATGTTGCTACATACTGCCTGGCGCCCCTCCCCAGCCTATAAATACCCAAGCGACAGAGCCAAACCTTCACAACCGTCATCCGTGAGGGCGAGGACAAGACGATCCTGAGAACTCTGAAATAAATTGTTCTCTGGCGTTTCTCTAATAAGTGCTCATGCATCCGTTGGTAGGGCGTCTGTTTGATTTAAAGCTGAGAATGGGTAATACAAAGCCGCATGAAAATTCAGCATGAAAAGTGTTCTGATGCATCAATAAAGCAGCGTATTTGAATGGCTCAATTCATAATAAACTGTTTGATCTCCAAACGTAGGTTCTTGCTTTTTTACCATGCCCTTAAGGCATTGTCAGCCGTTGCGGCCGCTGAAATTTACCAGCTTCACGTATCATGAGCTGAGTTACCTGATATATAGGTGAGTTTATAGTGGTGTACGTTTCTGAGAAAAGTTTTAATGTTGTAGTCTGGAAATGAGCAACTCGTGAAACAGTACTGCTTCGTATAGCTTTCTTTTTATCAATAAGATGCTTCAGAGAACGAGCAAAAGAGAAAGAATATTATGAGCTACGCAATCGTAAGCAAACTACCGCCAACGCAATTCAAGACCATAGAGAAGTGCTACAACTTGTTCCATAATTGCCTTGCCATGAACCGGGGAATGGTGCTCCCTGAAGATGTCCAGCCGGTAAACGTAGGCCTCTTTTGCATAGATAAGGAGGAAATGGACCTATGCATTCTACGTGAAATGTGGTTAGCTACAGAGTTTGCTGGATGCGGCAATCTTGCTGAGTTTCTTCAAGAGGCTAGCAAAGAATGTCAGTACTTAAGTGCAACGAACCGGATATACCGTTACGTGTGCAATGTTAGTTTCGCTCTCGTTCATAATTGGAGTGGGAGAGAAAAATATTTTCACGAAATGGGAAAGCATTGCATAGACGACTTCAAAAGAAAGCGTTGCAAGCAACTTCATGATTACATCCTGCAGCATGCCTTAGCTGCCTCTGCGAGCAATGGGTACAAATATGCATGGAGAACAAACTTGCTACCTGTATTCCTTCTCACTTTACATATTCATCTAAAGTTCCCAGCTAGCATCTTTTTTCCTTAATGCTGTACATGCTAAAATAAATGCTATTTCCCTTAAGCGCTTGGTACTCTAATGCGCGGCATTCAGGAGCTGCTTTAGTGGGAGACTAACATCTATTATTTCCAGCTGCTTGGCTGCTTTTGTAACAGTCCGTCCGGTACGATTCGTCCACGAGACAACCAGTCCGTGACAATTCGTGCAGAGAAACAACTCGTTCAATGGGAAATTCATCGTTTGGGCTGAGATAGCGGTTGAAGCTTCCCCAGGTCCTGGACGAATTTTCGTGGACGAGCTGTCTACTGAACGGTTTGTATGATCACAGTTTTGTTACCTGAAATCAGTCAGTATGTACCCCTGGGCTAGTGCTTCAGCGTAGAGGACGTTTCGCCGCCGCTGTTTTGACCCACCGGTTAAACAACAGGAGCCTGTTGTTTCCGCATTTCAGGGTACGTAGGCCTCTTGGTGTCATTCGTTTATCCTTCGGCCAAAGAACAGGTACCTCCTGTTTTCGCATTCCAGGGTCCGTTGGCCTCATGATGCCTCTCTTTTATCGTTCGATCAAGCAACAGCTAGGGAGTATTTAGTTTCTCCACGAGTTCAACGTCGACCAATCGGCGTCGAACGGTCCTCGAAAAATACTCGCGTCGGAATAACATGTACCTTGGCTACTGCTCGCCCTAAGGATGCAAGGGAGGCGCCAAGACGCCAGCGATCCCTGAAATGCGATAACTAGGGGGTACCTGTCGCTTGACCGAAGGAATTTTGGTGGGACCAAGTGGCCAAGGGACTCTAGAATGCGGAAACAACAGGTTGTTGTTGTTTAACCAGAGGGTGCAACGATGGCGGAGAAACGCTCGTGCTCGACTGCTCTAGTCAAAATGAAGTGCATGGACTAGGTAAAAATAGTATTCTTTATTCCATATTTCAAGCGGGTTTTTGATTATGCGTTGAAATGAACTCTTCAACGAGTAATCTGAAAACATTTTGAAACAGAAGAAACAGATCTATACCGGCATTTAACAAAACATCCGATACCGGGTAAAATAGTTTAAATATAAAACATTAATCGCATTTAGAGAAAATATAACAGAAATGTAGTAATCAAGCCGTCGAGCGACTCTCGTGAGCCTGCTGTTAGGCAAGGAGCAACGCAGGAGGGCAAAGACGCGGGTCCGTTCACGTAAAGAGTGTGAGGATGACGTGCCCTGCGCCACGTTATGCGGAGCAGTTGACAAAAACTGATCTATTCAGCCAATACTTGCGTGACCTGGCCTAACCCCGCGAAGACAAGAGGACTGTACAATTGGTCCTCCTTATCAGCGGTCCTTTTATTCACAGATTTGACTCAACGCAGTTTGTCTCAAGAAAACAATGACGTTATTTTCAGCGGAGATTGATGAGTCGCTGCTGAATACAGCCGTGGCGCAGTATCTTTTTGTGCATGTACAGCTATGATTCCATCATGTCACTTGAAAAAGTGCTTTTTTCTGTTCGTACGACTTCTCAACTTGCTTAGAATGCTAATAGCTATTGTTATTGTGATGAGCTATCATTCACCTGTTGCTTCTAGTTTTTTATTTCTCAAAATTAGGTACAAGTATACCTCATACTATTGTAAGCCCACTTCCCAACTCATAATGGCTTACACGTAGCAATAGATTTCCTTACTCATAGAAGCAGTTAAGTTTAAATATTGAACATCTGAGAAAGGCTGAATAAGTTTTCAGACAGAAAATACTGCAAGACCGCTTACTGTACCAGAATTTTAAAATTATTCGACCTTATTGCGTGTTTGATGGATTATGAACTCCGCTGTTTGATTAACAATAGCAAAAGTTTAAAAGGTAACAGCACAGCTTAGTCTACTGAATATGATACACGGTCATACCACAACTGATCACTGAAAAGCTTTGTAACAGCGAACAAATTTCACTGAATACTTTGATCGTGAAAGCAATTAAGTTTACACGCCAGTGTCCCACTGCAGCGGTGCTATCGCCCTCTTGAGAGGCAGAAGGATTACTGCGCTGTCAGAATGGAAGACTGATACTTAGTGGATGACGCCCTCTGGCAGGACCCATCAAGAATGGCAGTGTTGTTGTGTCGTACATTCAGATTCCGTAATCGCATTGGGACGTCCTACACGCGGTCACACTAGAACAGAAATTGCATGTTACAGCTGAGGTTTTAGTAATGCACCATTTTATGCTAACTTCAATGCCTGTCTGCTTTAATTCTGAAAATTTTTGAATATGAATTGAACATACAGCAGAGGGTTTGCTCGCTTATAGAAGAACTTTCTGTTTCAAAAGAACTGGCCACTTGAAAGCGGTCGAAAACCAATGACTTTCAGTGAAACGCTGTTTAGTGAGCAATAATGTTAAATATAAAAAATGCAATTTATACAGTAGTTTAAGCACTTTAGTAAGAAGTGCAAATCGATATCTGAACTGCCACCCCATCGTACTCATCCAGCAGAGTCATTGTTCAATGCTGACAGCTGCTAAACGACACGGGCGTTGAACACTGAGAAGACTGAGGAAGGAATTTTATGCTTAAATGACAAAAGAAGGTGGTTACTGTAGTGATTGGACCAACATACGGAAACATTTCTCCCCTCGCAAATCGTTACTGTACCTTTATAGTTGGGCCCTCTCTTTGTGTTAGCACTGATTCCCTGTGTTTTAATAAAGCAAGAACACAACAGCAGGCGATGAGGGTTTGTTTCTGCGTGGTGAGCGAAGACAGGATCAGTCGGCTTCTAGCCTCAATCGCCCATCAGCAGGGAGGAGCAGCAGCAAATGTTGGAAGCCCTAAGTTTGTTGATCTCGTCGAGAGCTCAAGCTGAAGGAACTACTGTCCCGTCGTTTTCGGCTTTTGATAAGACAAAGGAACGGTGGACAGCTTATCTCGGGCGGCTGGAGCAGCATTTTGAGGCCAATCGTGTAACGGGTAGTGCCCAAAGGAGAGCATTTCTTTTGTTATGGCCCGGCGCTGAAGGTTTTGAGTTGATGCAGAAGCAATTCGGCAAAGAAGCTATTGGTCAGCAACCTTATGAGCGTTTGGTTACAGCGTTGACTGACCATTGGACATCAAATATACAGGTGGTCGCTGCTCAATTCCAATTCAGTCAAATGAATATGAAGCCTGGACAGACACAGAGTGGACCGCGGATCTCCGTGGGATTGCTGAAGATTGCCGTTGTGTGTGAAAATCCCAAATGTGGTGCGGCTTATGTAGACAGTTTGATCAGAGATATGGTTATACTGCACACGCCCCATGAACAGGTCCGTACTACTGCCCTTCAGTACAGAAACCCATCGTTGGATCAATGATAAGTATTGCTCAGTCTTTCGAAGCGTCGCAAAGAATTATGGCAACAATCAAAAATGACAACGTAGTGTCACTACCGGCAGTTCACCGCGTCGGGAGCTACGTGCTCTATGATTGGATTGCCAGGATACAAGGAACTGGGTCACTCACCCTGCAAGCCAACGAATCAGCTTCTGAAATTTTACGGTGGTCAGCAAGTTCCAATCAATGATTCGCTAACGGTTACAGTCCAATGTGGTTCACGATCTCGTGAGCTCCTCGTTCAGAATCGCTTCGTTTCCACTTTGAAACTGACATGAGGAACACATGGCCGACATAAGTAGTTAGAGGAAACTGCGGGAGGAATACAAAGGGTGACTAAGGTGTGGTTTGGCAGACCATAAAGACTCGCGTATAACAACCGTTTACTGCGGAGTAAAAGAGATCAATCGTATGCACAACCGAGAGCGGTAGCCTGAACTCTTTGGGATCAATCTCGACGCGCACATATAGCCTTCCGTGACCTCTGCCCTGCGCGTTCCCACGGACTCCAGGCTCTTCAGCCATCGCATAATCCGCTTACTGGGAAGCGGACCGCGGGTTCAGCGCTAATCCTGGTCCTGGCCGCCTTTGTGCTGGGTCGTCGATGTCAGGTTCTCACGCCGATCCAGAGGTCGTGCTCTCACGTCGCTGTCGAGTCCGTGCCCCCATGTCGTTTTTTCGGCCGCGCTCCCACGGACGGATTTTGCCCGCGCTCACTGGGGTGCTGGTGCAGCTATCTCTGGCACATAAGGTAACACGGCAAGAAGGCTCCAAACACTAGAACAAGTACCGTCATTGGATTCATTTGTCATTGCATTCCGAGTTATGAAACCTTGGCGCCATGTGAACTTGAACTAACTGCAACTAAGTTTTGAACACATAACTCTTCGTAAGGGGATGATAAAGTTTCATAGTATACAGGTTTTCTTTACGGTGAATCCCATTTATGAAATGAAATTTTATTGGTACCGGAGCTTTCGGATTTCAGACTCCACCCGTCGTCAGTAGTCTTAGACAGCTGACAGCGAATGGGGGCCGAAACCTGAAAACTTCGGTACCAATAAAATTTTCATTTCATTAACGGGATTCGCCGTAAATAAAACCTATGTAACTGCAACTATGTTAAGAAAAGTAACCGTCAGCTGATGCAGAGTCTTAAATACACATTACAACATTACTTAAGCGATGACCAGAGGGTTACGCAGACGCCTGGACTAACATGGCCTAAACCTCGAACCGAATGCATTAAGATCAACAGCCCGTAGGCTACCACTGGGAGTGTGGTCTTGAAAACTGGATGCTTCTTAATGGGTCCAAATGTCTTCATATTCGAACTTCGTACGGTTGTTTCTTGCCCGTTCTTGGTTTCTGAAATTAAAGTAAACAAACGCCCTACCAACGGATGGATGAGCAGTTGTTAGGAAGAAAAAGGAACGAAGTTCGAAGTTCGAATAGGAACACTCGGAGTGGTAAATAAACCAGGGTGATCACATTCCTTTCCTAGTGGGCATTGCAGACGGAATAAGATTATTACAAGAGCAACGCTTTTATTTGTTTCCGTTAAACTGACTGCTAACATTCACAGCTGAACTCAACAGGACAAACCACGCCGAAGGTCAATAATTACTTAAGCACTGTTTATCCATCATAAGAGCAATTTCTATTTTGATTTGAATGCAACGTAGTTTCTTAATACTTTCTTAGCTGTGAAGGGGAGACGGAAGAAGCGTATGTTGGGATGCTTAATTTAGCATTGTTTTGCTTTATCATGCGTACAACCTTAAGTTGCTGCAGGTGATTGGCCTGAGGCACTGTTGATATGATGAATGTTGCATTACTTTGCATGGCAGGTACGCGGCAGACTTGCAGTTCACTACATTTCAATTAATAATATTTTAAAATTGCACCAATTAAGGCCATCTACAACTGTTTATTTCGTTATCTTTAATTGATTCCTCTTGAAACATGGAAGGATAACTCTTTTTGGGAAAATGGTTGGACACAGCAGAGTAAATAACGCCTCAATAAGATTCAGCAGATGTTCTGCTCAACGTGTTTCGAATTTTAGTATGATGAGAATTGAGCAAGAAGCTCGCCGCCGACTTCACATGCCATTTTTCCTTGTATCACACTGTTATCATAGGAACCCGTGTTTGTGAACTTCACTGCAGCTCTCGTTTTCGACATATGTATTCAAGATAAAATCGATCGAAAGTTCATGTCCTTCTTAAACACTGTGCACCAGGCGTAAAGTGTTCAACTTGTCATGTTTAAATAAATTTGCGATGAAATGCAAAGTGGACAAACATGGGGAGTATTGGTATTATTCTTATTCTAAAATATAAGTACACCTTGGAGACACATCGCTGACTGCACGAGTGCAAGATGTTGCACAAGGCTAGTTTTGTTTCATGTTCTAGCTTGTCTGTTACTTGTTCTGCTTTCAGAAGTGATATGATAAAACTTGTTGAAGTCTAGCTTTAAACTAAGAAACAGACCACTTCCTTGCAGTTAGTGCGCCCTCACCTACGTAAAATTGTACTCATTTGCCCCTTTCAGCAGCAAATAGCTTAATTGTCTGCCCAGTGCTTGCTTATTCTAGAACACCTGGCTTAGGTACATTGCTAAGCTAGAGGGGGAACTCTATCTAATACTACCAGCCAGCCGTGAAAACTAAGCAAGTACTCATTGTTGTGAACAAGATGTACCCGTTCAATAAAGTAACAAGTTAATGATAAAAAACGAAGCAGAGAGTCTATCTCGACCAGTCCTCAACGTATGAAAGACATTTCTTTAAGCTTACCCAATTCAATAAAGTTTAGCTATACCTTACTTGGAAAACTGAACAGAGGAAGGCTAATCTTGTGCATCAGACAAATAAGTTGTTTCATTTAATAAATTTGTTAGGTACCTTGTCGAGGTAGCCCCATGAAACTCATACTGAAACGTTTACAGCTTTCCTTTCTTGCTTATAAGTAAATTGCCAGATTTTGCAGAATTCGGTGGAAACATACTTGAACATCTCCTCTTACCCCTACTTCGAAGGTGAAGCGCAACAACATTAGCGGCACGTAGTGTTTTAAAACAAAGTCCTACAAGTATTCCTTGAAGCACAGGTGATGCACGTCCTATCTTGTGTAATTTCCAGCAACGCATGCGACGCTGTAACTGAACTATTAATACATAATAATACGCAAGTTGGCTTTCGGAGGCTTTTAGCGCCAGTTCGAACCTAAAGAATGGCCTTACGATTTCAAGGTTCTAATGCTGCCGTGCCGGTACTACTAAAAGCAGTGCATATTTTAAGTAACAGTTAAGCTACGTAGAAAGAACATTACTAAAAAAGACGCGTACTTGAACACTGCTCGTTAACAGTAACCTAATGTTGGGATGGTTGCGTTTAGACTAACACGTCTAAGGAGTAGTATAACCATCTTCATTTTGGTTAAGTCATGGTGCAGTAAGAATGCAGTTGGCTGTTTTCATCTGTTAAATGGTTATCTTCTCTTTTATAGTGGCTTTAATAAATATTTTTGTACGTGATTTAACAGCTGGAATTACTTATGATCTAGTAGTAGTTTCTTTACTCATGGGAAGTCTGCAGTTTGCTTGATTATTACTTCGGTTTTATTAAGCATCTACTTGCTGAACAAAGGTTTCCCGAATCGAAAGTTTGGGACCAGTCGCAGGCAGTTAAATATACTAATTGCTGTGTGAAGTTTTAAGGTCTTGGAACCTACCTGTATCAACAACAGCGTCATCCACGATTTGTGTTGTTGAAAGTTGATGAGCTTGTTCATATTTTGTTTCCTGTCTGCAGAGTAGAAGCAAGTCGAAAAGGTGGTTTTAACCCCAACGAGTCTTAACTATCATTCAGTAAGCAGAAGTGTTGGACAGATTTCATATGATTCATTCTTTTGGCCAAGCGGAACCGTCAAACTTCACCTTTTTGTGCTCATTGTCGCTACGTGCACTTTAAAGATGACGCACTCAGCTTACTGAACTTTTATTGGCTGACTTTCTCTCTTTAAACTATCAGGGCGTTGCTTTGCGTTTCAGTAATATTTAAGCTGTTCCTTATAACCCAACTGTTCAGGAATTTTCTGTGTTTCTTTTGTGATTTTGCTACCCCTAGCTCGAAAAGCTGTTTGTTACTGTCTCGTGACGGTCAGTGCGGTGAATTTATAAAAGCGTTGATTAAAACGGGACATTTGGATATCTGGTTACTATTTCGTAGTTCAGTCGATATTTCCTGGTCTTCCTTCACACGGTATCAGCAGGTAGGCCGTTCAGAAACCAATCATTCTGCATCACATGTTGGCATCTGAGATTGTGCCAGCTGTTCGCTTTTTCAGTCTTGGAACTTCACGTTGTGACTTTTGCACTTTGCTTATAGGTTCCTTTGTATAAGTTGTGATGCAGAAAACTTTATGATTACTAACCTCCTCTGGAACAGCACACGTTAAAGAGGCAGTTCGTCGTTTCTGACTTCCTAACGAACCGGCCTGGTCTTAAGAACTAGTCGCCGTCCGACTTTTTCCCAGATCGCATTTTACGTCTGCCATCGACACGCTGCGCGATGTCCCATTTTGCAAGTGGTAACGCATATATTCACTTGTTGCGCTGCGGCAGTCGTATGGATAATACTTGATAAGTCTGTATCATTGCAACTTGGCTGTCCTGTTTTATTTCCCTCCCTTAAGGTTCCCCTCTGAAGTCGAGGCGATACTGCATCTTCCTTTGCAAAAGTACTTTCATTCTACTGGTTTACTGCTGCTTACAAAAGTACTTTCATTCTACTGCAAAAGTACTTTCATCCTACGTGGTTACAAAGCAGTGGAATCGTTCGGGTCAGTGTTTTCCAAGCTCAGGTCGCCATCACCCCCTGATCTCATTGGCTGACGATATTACCTGATCACTTGAAAAGTTGGCGGGAAAAGGTGGAGAGGCAATGTGGGGCTGTGCTACCGCAAAAACCTTTAGCTGATTAAGGCTAAACGGCCGACCAACAATGACCTGCACGATTTCTGTATTCAAATAGCGTGCCGGCTCCTGGCGATTCACTTTGAGGCGACTTATCCCAGCTGCTGTGAGCACAGACTGACGTGTTGGCATAACGTTGCTATTTGTCTGCTTTCCATTTTATCCTGCGCATATGCATCCACGGCAAAGTTCTATTCGCTGCATAGATGTCCTGCCACCTAAAATCTTCTGTCGTCTCCGAAACTCAAGTCTCTCCCTGGGGAGAGACAAGATGTCGCCCGTTGGGGAACACTGGTTCAGATAAAACGGTGATTGAAAATAGCAGGAAGCCTACCTTGACGCAGTAATGCATTAAGTGAAGATAGATAAATTTGTAAGTACACTCATCCATAAATGTCGCAATAATTTGTTCAGCTTCGATGGTAGCAGGGGTTATTCCTACGCTAAATTAGTCGGTCGCTTGATGTTGTTAGTAGGATACGTGTGCGCGTAGTTGCTGATGTTTTTCTTTAGGAAGTAAGCATGATTTGGCAGTTTTGTACATATGTTTCGGTGCTTATATTAATATATTTAGTTTCTCCGCTGATCGTCAATGACCACTACGTTTGAAGAAAGTAGCAGCAGCATTGTGTGCTTTACGCTTCAAATGGGAGTTCATAAAGACTTCGTCAATACGCAGCGAGAAATGCTTGACAGTGCCTACTTACTTGAACAGGCAATGGGCTTGATTAGGAAGTGTTGTCCAAATCAGGGATGTGTGGCCGATCGAGTGCTTTTGTTTTTACATAATTACGACACCAACAACGTATTACAATTATTGTCTTCGCCTGCACAGATAACGAACGGATGCACAGTTGAAGTCGTCATAGCTAATCGCAATGAACAGCTTGTGGCACCACATGCACTCAGCGTACAGACTTACTACGCACCAACTTTCTGCGACTACTGTGGTGAGATATTATTAGGCCTTGTACGCCAAGGGCTCAAATGTTCCAAGTGCCACCTGACCTTTCACAAGAACTGCGCAATTGCCCCTCGCAATAACTGCGCCGTTGCTCAGTCGGTTAACGGTTCTGCGGAGGATAACACTATGGGTATGTTCAGCTTGCCGCACACTTTCATGGTTCACACTTACAAGAAGCCGACAGTATGCAAACATTGTAACAACCTGCTTGTCGGCCTAGTCCGTCAAGGGTTGCAATGCCGCGACTGTAGAGTGAATGTGCATAAGAAATGCGCTTCAAACTTAACTCTCGACTGCCGAGCCTTGAATTCACAGGTAACATATTTTTAGTCATATAAATTCTCGCTCTCGTCCCTCGCCTGTTCTGAAAGCTACGATAGGCTGTTCATAAGATGAAGTAGATGAAATATAACTAAGTGCACTGACATTGTCTTGTCCAATTAGTGAAGGTAAAAGTCCACACGCTTGAGATTTTATGATTATTGTACCTCACGTTTCGTGGTTTGCATTCGCATGAAAGCTATCCATGGATTGCACTGTATACGCAAGGGCGTTCTAAGCAGAAATGATTGTACCAGTCACTGATTCTTGTCATCTTATGAACTGGATTATGTTGATGTCTAACTTTAAATTGAGCTGGGCACATGTATTACTTATTTGCTACCTTGTATGTTAGCCCGTCACTGGCAAAACTTAGTATTGTCGAGAAAATTTGTTTACTGGTACGAATAACCTTTGCTCTGGTGATGGGGCAAGGGGTGCCCCGAATGCTTCGCAGCAAAAGAGTTCCTAAAACTAAATGGGTTGTATCTGCCAAGAGTATGTATAAAACTTATTAATGATTGAAGAGTATGTATAAAACTTATTAATGATTGATTTGGCTGAGGATTTTGGATCTAGGACAGCGATTTGCAACGTTAGAACGTAGATTCACGGATTCCGGAAGCTGCCTGTTTTTAGTGTGCACCATTCTCATTTCTGCAAACAGGCAGTCGTGCTTCCGCTACCTGCAAGTACGTAGGTTAAGTACAATTCACTGAAGCCTACTAATGAGCCACCCGTTTTTACCTCAGCAGAATGTACTCGTTTATTACAAATGGTTCTTCCTTTAAGGCAGTCATAGGAAAGGCTCACTACGGCATTGAAATCCTCAGTATTGACAAAATCCGTGACCAAATTATATTTTACGAAAAAAGTTTTCAACGTGACAATCGTACGCACTAAAACATGTAAGCAACTGGACTACTGTATCCATAGACATTTAACTTGGTACCAGCGGTGTAAATGTGAGAAAAATTCAAAAATTTATGAAGATTAGACTTCATTCATTGAAGTGTAAATCATTTTCAGTCAAGCTAAGGTATGTGTGTTAGTTACGGAAAGGTACAAACCGTTTATTTTATACTTACGCAGTGATAAATTGTCGGAGCTTTCGGAGCCTACCGCGCTCCGTTGTCAACGATCACCGACGTGCTAGTTATAGTTGACGACGGAGCACGTAGGGCTCCGAAAGCTCCGAGGATTTCTTTATCGGTAAGTACAAATAAACACTTTGTACGGTTTCCGTAATACATACATGAAATTTCAAACCAGCGTTAAAAAGTCATTCGTTTTCAATGAAATATGATCGGATATTGGTTTTCCCAAGGGATGAGGTTTCATGATTGTGCGACTACGGCAAAACAAGCGTTCAATCCAAACGCTTAATACAGAGGGAGTAAAGCGGAGCTTGCAGAGGTATCTGATTCCGTCTTCAGCGTTTAAATCAGATAGTACTGTCTTATGCCGGTCAAAGGCTGGCAAGGTCTCAAAACGAACTCGTATACACCGTCTTTCTGGTCGCTGTGGGCGAACATTAGGTGCGTCAACAGCGGGGGTGCAGCAGCGAGTTAAAAATGTGCTGACGGTATGTCGTTCAATCCCTTCCTTCGTCTCTGTTGCTGCTTAGGTTGTGACGAATGTGCAGGGCCTCTTTGATCTTCCTGAGGCAGCAGTCAGGTTGCTGGCAAGGTGTTTTAATGCTGAGGTATTCATCAGGAGAGGAACAATTCGCCGCATGTTTCACTATCGCTGATGTCGCCACCGTTTCTTCCTTAACTTTTAGGGGGTCCCTTTTTGGTGGTCTACCACTGACAGGCACGTCCTGTCTTCGTTGCCGTTTCAGTGCATTTCTGTATGCTGTCAGGTTGATTCAGCGCTCGACGCTCGAAGAGGGAACGTGTCAGTTCTGAAAGCTACGCAAGTGTGACTATTGTTATCAATAAATCGTTTTTTTTTTATTGTTACCAATAGCTTAACAACAGCGAGGTACATTAACAGGCGCGAAGAAACAACTTGGACCTGTTACAAACCAACCACTCTTCAATGGTGACACGATAAAAATAATAATGTAAAAACTTGAAAGAGGAGTGAAATAAAATTGGGCAAAAGTATTAGGTGTGTGCAAAAGCTCTTTCATATGATGTTCAGATGAAATTACTTTCATAATTACGCAATATGTCCACATTACAGCAGTATGCGAGACTCAGCGAAACATCTGCTTCACGCCCACGAAAACTTTTCTCCTGCAGCGTTCATTGAGTCTTTCATTTTCCATTGTTTCGAAATGCACCCGGGTAAGCTTCACATTCGCCGCTGCTTACTTTTTTTACTTTCGCCTAAGGAAACAGTAGCAGAAGCCGCAAGATTTCCGCGCAAGATATATGGTGGGGGACCATTTTTAGGCTCGCATGAGATCTGGTGTACGCGTTTTGGAAGTAGAAAACTTGTCATTTGTGACTGTCCAAGGTCAGGGGCCTCAAGGAACATGAAGATGAAGAATTGCAGGCTCTGCTTGACTAAGATTCTGCAGTGACCACGCTGGGACTTGAGGAAGCACTTGGAGTTCATTATTCAACCATTAGCCGCAAGCTCAGCGCCATAGGTGAGAACGAAAGGGTGGTAAATGGGTGTCACATAGGCTGTCCAATTCTGACATGAAGAGCTGACTCCGCATTTGCTCTTCATTGTTGGCAAGACGACGAAGGATGAGTGCTCTATAGCGGATTGTTACTACGGACAAAAAATAGATTATGTATGCCAACCCTAAAAGGAAAAAACACCGGATGGATCGCTCAGGATAGCCGACCATTTCCACAGAAAAGCCAAACACCCATGGAAAGAGTGCTCTTTGTGTTTGGCGGAACCAGCAGGGCGTACTGTGGCATAAGCTCCTCAAGCCCGGTCGGATGATTGCTGCAGACCACTACTGCCAGCAGCCCACGAAATTAGCAGATGCGCTATGAGAGAAGCAACACAAGCTCTCGTCCAATCACCACGGGGTCATCCTGCTGCATGACAACGTGCGACCGCACATCGCATATCACCTTGCACAGCTGAACTGGGACAAGCTACCACTGCCGGCATACTCACTAGACATTGCCCCTTCCGATTATCACTTGTTCCGATCGATCAAGCACGACCTATACAGGAGGCATTTCCAAGAATTCTCTGAGGTCGAAAAATGAGTGGTCAACTTCCTTGGATCAAAGCCAGCAACTTTCTACCACGGCGGTATCTATATCCGGCCAGAACGTCGGCAGAAGGCTGTTGAATGCAATGGAAGTTACATCGATTGCACAATTTTGTTTTACCTTGCTGTGGCAGGATTCTTAAATTGTCAAAAAAGCGAATGAACTTTTGCACACACTTAATAATGGTGGCATTCACTTCCTCCTTTCCAGTTCTTCTCTCGTCCATTGTCGTTCTCTTACGATAAGGTTGCAAGTCCCTGAATTCTCAGCGTTCCTTTCATTGACTTCACTTTTTGTATTCCTTTTTCTTGGCTTTCTGATGCTCCATATGCGTTTGTGTATTAGGTAGCTGCAGTCCGAGTTGCAATTTTTTGGCCTTACGTTTCAATGCACATATTTCATCTCGATGTTAACTTTATCAATCGAAGTACGCACTACGGGAAAGAAAGCGCTTTTTCCAATGTTCTACTTGAGGAGTTACGCCGTTAGAGCAAGTCTGCTCTGCGGGAATTCAAAAACAGGGGAAAGTCATTTTCGAGAGATGATTTGTCACGGTTCGCTTTCTCGGACATATACAGTTCGACAGCCTGGAAAAAGGTAGTCAGTCGAGGATAGGCCCGGTGGGTACGCTGGATGACGGAGGGCTTCAGCATCCAACTACTACTCCAATTTCTTCCTGGTCTCAACCACTGTGTATAACTGAGCGTTATCATGGAAGAGGAGAGGTCGCTTCCGCTTGGCTAATGTTGGGCAGAATTGTTACAGCTTTGGAGCGTAGTCACTCTTTTTATATCCCCCCGTGAAACCTTTGAAACCAAAAATGTACTCTTCGTTTCTTAGGGTTGTCTTCACCCCGAAACCAACTAGGTCGCGGTAAGCCTCGGCTACATTAAGCCCGTGTTTGTACTTTTGAGGTAAAATTGACGCAAAACAGGTATTTCCCACATCAGTTAAAAGTGCTCTAAATCCACAGCCACGAAAGCTATGATAGCTAAGCTACACAAGCACCCCTTCAAGAAAAAAAATGAGCAAAAAGGACACTCGCCTTCAGGTCTGAAGATAGGATAACGCAAATTGCTCCTTGAAAAAATCGCAACTTTGACTGAAGCAGCCAAATATTATTAATATTAACGTTAATACTTTTCTAGCAAGTAAAAAAATCTTGTGAATATTTTCAGGCGGGCGTATCCATAAGTGTGTACTGCACTGCTCTAAATCTCAGGCGCGCCTTCTTTGGAAAGACCAACTTGCATTGGTAGTAATCAGCTAGATAATAAAGAATGAATACGTGGTCCAAAGAGGCGAAAACATCTTTCGTACCTGCCCCTTGCACTGAAACTTCCAGGACTAATCTGTTTCGTTGTCCGCAAGGAGCGTTAAAGGGGTTCGTTCATCTTTGTTAAGCGTGTGTAGAGGTTGTCTTTGTCTATCCGCTCAAGACGGGTTAAGGCCCTACCCCATAGCTTCAGAGAAAAGATTCTTTGTTGCTCTAACGGGACCTTACCGTACCAATAAAGAATCTACATTCTACCTGAAGTACTATTGTCCCCTACCAAAAAGCTACGTTTTCAATGTGTAGACGTTACTCAAGGTCATATTATTAATGGAGCAAGGGATCAGATTGTCCAGAAATTAGTCCCCTCTTCTTTAAGCTCAATGTCATTGTCGTGATTTAGTTCTGAAATGTGTAAGATAGCGCAAGATAAACAGGAGACTCCATCCCTTTACGAGTACTTTCCAAACCATTTCCTCTTTTCGTTATTCTATTGTCCGTTGACATCTCTACGCGCTGCATTTGTCTATGAAGAATCGAAAAGACGGAGAAATGAATAGAGAAAATGGTTGGGAAAGTACGGTTGAACCTCGGTATCGCGGGTAGTCCGGATAATCGTACGTTCATTTTTTCTTTCTTTTTTACATCACTTATTGTAAGCTTTGTTTCTCGAATACGTTTTCAAGTGTATGACTGGTTTAGAGGTTGAGTTCACACCAAAAGGTTACACTTTATAAAAAATCGTTGTATACATTTTTTTCAATGATATCCACCACTTCTTGTTTAGTCATGGCTACTTTTCAAGCACAACAGCCTTCTTGAATCATACTACTTTTGCATTTCAAACTGTCCTAGAGCAACTTCAACCATTGAAAAGGCTTATCGCACAAAGGGCATGCATATTTTTCAATTTCTTCTGGTTCCTTTTGCACTTTTTGATAGTGATTAAAAAATGTCATCGTCGTTCAGCGCTGAAACCGTAGATCAGTGATTCTCGAGACGAGCGCTAGATTTTAGGGAGGAGCTGGAAGGCCGAGGTTTGCGCTGAATCGTGGACGTTTAGCTGTGGTCGGTTCAGCGCCAAAAGGCTAATGGACCCTGAAGTAACAGTATCCGTGGTCGAATCAAAGCTTTGGACTCTACAAGCGATCCTGTCGAGCTGACATTGGAACAGGTGCGACCAAACGACGCTTGCGACATCTGGGGCAGTAGCGACGTCCTGGGGGGCTGGCGCGAAAACGGTTGAGAAACAATGCCGTAGATCTTCTTTGTCACAAGCTAATCGCATTTTCATGTCAGGATTGTCGCAAGCCAATCACATTTCCCTATCAAGACTCATTTGATATTAAAAGAGTCTTTAACGCCCCAGCGTCTCAGCTGTTTCTTAATGCGCACCGATTTTACCGGAACTTTCACTGGTTTGTCTATTGGTAGGTTTATTTTGTGAGCTCCTCAATGTTAGCTGTTTTATAAAATGTCAACCCTGCAATAGCATGCACTAACAGTCCTTCGGAGTCCCTTCTTTACAAAAGCTCATTACAGATTCCACATTGTTATATTCTGAAAATAGCGTTTGGCAGAGGAGCTGTTTTCGGAAGAGGTGTTTCACACTATCACCTACAGCTCTGTCCATCGACTGCATTAAGGAAACGGCATTATGCGGGAGGGACTGCACAGTCACAAGTTCGTCAATTCCGTTGAGACATTCTACACATAGCGCGACGGACGTCATGCCATTTTAAGGTTTTAAAATTTTTGCTCAGTTTAAACATTTTCGCTTCCCTGCCGATCCAGTTAATCAAGTTTCGGGTCTTGTAACGTTCGTCCCTGGAATGTGGACTCACACGAAGCGATTAGGTAATCGAAGTCAAGCCGCGTAACAGCATTAGGGATAATCCCATTAGCGATGGCGCCTTATTCAGCAGAGCAGAAGAGGCCTAGTATAGCGTGCAGCGCGTCAACTGCGACCCTGAACAGCTGTGGACGCTTTGTTGTCAGGGAATTTGTGGTATAAAAAGGCAAAGCGAGAGCTGCAAAGGCAAGATTATGCCTGGCCAGTCGATCGCTACCGCAGTGCAAGAAGCTCTGTTCCCGATGATGCAGGAAAGCACCGTGGTGCAGTTCCTCCAAGTGCATGGAGTGCACCTCCGTAAGAGGAACTGCATCTGCGGGAACCCAGTGTCCCTGTCAGTGCAGGAAGGCGGCCGAGCTTCTCGGTCGCTCAAATTATTCGTCGCTCAAGCCGCTGTTGCTCATTGCTCTCTGCATTAACCGAAAATTCGCCAAAACAGTTTCTGTAGGCCGCCTAAGCCTAAACCAAAACTAAACACAACTGAAACGTTGGTCCTACTTTTCCTGCGTAAACTGAAAATTAGAAAAACTGGCACTGCGCTTATAGTTCCCCCTGTTTCTGAGATCACTTGTTGAGCAAGCAGACTGCGCACAGTCGGCTCAGTATGGACGTTAAAACAAAGCCGCCAGGTGATCGGTCTGCACGGTAGAATCGCTATAGCTGCCACAGTTCAATGGCCTCTTACGCCGTGCCATCACGGTTCATCGGCAACCCCGATTATCAGTCATCACAATGCTATGACATAACGGGGGAAGCGCTGCCGCGGATGGGCAAATTCCGGGGACAAATGTTACAAGACCCCAAGTTTCTACTATTGTAAAAGGATGGACTTCTTCTGCTTAAATTCGCCCGCGTTCAATTTAATCTGCGCTATGTCTTGATTCTAGCGTCTTTGTGACCTTGTCAGTATGTGCTGATGACGAGACAAGGTGGGCCCTGAAAGCTCCGCAAATAAAACTGGTGTTATGTAAACGGGTTGCCCTCTGTAAAATTATTCATAAACAAATGTACGGGCTACGAAGGACTTGTAATCTAAAGTAGCGAGTTGTGATTTTCTCCGCTAGAGACAGGATGTGAGCGACGCAGTAAGCTCTGACTTAAACAGTTGAATGATTATTCACTATCAAAAAAAGAAAAAAATTTGATTGCTTAGTTTTGAGTAACAATTTCAAACAGTGAAAAATTAAGATGCATTTTGTATCTATGATATGACTGTAGTGTCTAATACTTTAAGCCTCTTATTTTTGAGGTTACTCGTAAATTACGGAATTCCATCTTTCGTCGCGTTTTTCAATTTTCGAACACTTTAAATAGAACGGCTGCGTGCAACAGTAAGGCATAGAGACTGAAAGCAGTAGATCAATGCTATGATGCGTTTTCGAGTTTATTCAGCAGCGTGGCTGTTTACACGTTTAACGTACAATTCAACTTTCGATTTCATTATATTAATGACAGCTACTTTGTAATCTTATCGAAACGTAATTTCTTATTTTTATTCCAACATTCAAACATAATAATTTAAACTGTCAGTAAAAGGTTTGATTATAAATTGTTTTTACCATTTACATTTCTCAGGCACCGGGCAATAACGAATCCACGGCAGAAGGAGTTGACCACGAAGACAAGTTTCCTCGAGTTGTCAATGACGGGTTTTTTGATGCATCGAAATGCTCTCCTACCAGCAATACCGGCAGCAATGAAGAGATCATGTACGCTGCTATCAGAACTATTTTTTAAATGTATTTACCTGCTAAAATTCCCCCTCAGGCCAGGCGAACTGATTCAGCTGGCTCGCATTCCTGGGCAAGCTAGCGTTAGACAGAGTCGTATGCGCAATTCTTCGACCGTGCTTGAAGGATGGTTACTTCACTTCACCAATTTCAACCAAGCTCGCAAGAGGCATTATTGGTTAATGGATACGGCAGGCATTGCTCTGCATCATAGTTCCCATGGGACTCCTCGATGTTACAAATTCATACCGTTCAGCGACATACGCAATATTCGGCTTTACAGCGGACCACCGATTAACCCAGATGGCCCACCACATTGTTTCGAAATTTTGACCAATCAGGTTATATTTTACGTCGGTAAGCTCTTTTCCAATCCTGAACGCGTGTTCAGCTTTGTAAGATGAGCATTGGGTATTGGCATACGCTCACATACAGCCATGCAGTAACATTGCTATTATGTTCGCCACTTAAAGCTAAACCTGGGATGTTTGCATTCCAGGTGAAAACTTAGAGTGGTACACAAAGGAAACGAAAGAAAGCTGTGTGACCATACCTTGTCCTTTGCCTCGTCGTGAGTCAGGGCTTGGTATGGCGATGGCGCAACGATGGTTTGCTGCAATTCATCGTGCCTTGATGCCATTGCCAGTTACATGCGAGCGCGTTGGCCCCTCATGCTCCTCATCTTCTGGCATTGAGCAGAATCTGCATGGCAATCAGGTGGCAATCGAATTTAGCGGTATGTTCCAGGTCAATCAACACGAGGAACTGGGATCCGGCCAATTTGGTACCGTCTACGGTGGTGTGCACCGCAGGTGAACTGTAGTCGTTTGTTTTTCAGCATCTAATAATGACTATTTTATTTCAACGTTAAAGCTCTGGCCGCCGGGTGGCCATCAAAGTGATTTTGAAAAGTCGCTTTGGTCGAAAGCAGAAGGAGCAGCTTCGATCTGAAGTGGCAATTCTTCAGATAATCAAATATCCTGGCATCATTACTTTGGAGGCCATGTTTGAAACACTTGACCGAGTCTTTGTAGTAATGGAGAAAATGGAAGGAGACATGCTAGAAATGATCCTCAGCAGCCGGCTGGGACGGCTCTGCGAACGAGTCACAAAGTTTTTAATTGTACAGATCCTAAAAGCGCTCGAGTACTTACATGCCCATGACATTGCCCACTGCGATCTGAAGCCGGAAAATGTACTCCTAAATTCAGTGGAAACTAACTTTCCGCAAACAAAATTGTGTGACTTTGGTTATGCTCGAATAATTGATGAGAATACATTCCGAAGAACCGTTGTGGGTACCCCTGCTTATTTGGCTCCTGAAGTTTTACAAAAGAAAGGTTAGCAAAAAAGTAGAAACTGCAGAGCGGTTCTTACTTCTCCTTTGCAGGTTACAACAAGCGCTTGGACATGTGGTCCCTTGGAGTGGTCATTTACGTTACACTTAGTGGAACTTTTCCGTTTAATGAAGGCGAAGATATTGCAGACCAGATTCAAAACGCGGATTTCATGTACCCTTCCAACCCGTGGAGTGAAATATCAACTGACGCCGTCGACCTGATTGGCAAATTACTGAGAGTGTCGGTATTGCGCCATTGTAATTTTCATTTCAGCTGTAGGTTTAAACGACCTCTTGCAGATTGAAGAACGGCTTACAATAGAACAGTGCCTAGCGCACTCCTGGCTTCATGATCAAACACTGTATGATGACTTGCGCAGCTTAGAATTGTCTCTCGGTGTTCAGTATTTAACATTATCTGTGGACTCAAGTAGCACTTCTCCTGCTACTAGCCAAGAAAATAATGACCGGCAATTAATTTGCTTCTGATTTCATTGAAAATTGTTCTCCGGGTTTGAACGTTATACCTAGCATTGTTATGGTATTACAAGCATGAACCCCGAAGGTTTTGCTCAGGCCCGGTGTATGTTAATTTTATTGTTGCCAATCGACCTTCTAAAGTCACTGACCATTTTGTTAAGATAACAATTAAAACACGGTGTTGGTTTCTGCTGACTTTACCTTTAGCACAGTGAAGGCTTTGTCTTTCTATACGTTAAAACACTTTGTATTGTTGAATTTTTGTTTGTTGTTCCTTTTCGTCATGTTCAGTAATTTTTAAGCATGTAACTTTTGTCATTTCGTTGAACAAAACCGTGGAACAAAAACAGTTCTATGTCCCCTGCGAGGTTTGAAGCATATCTACCGTTAGCAAAGCTTCGCATAATTAAAGCGCATAAACCTGAATGAGTATCATCCGCATGAATGGAAACCATTTAAGAAAGCCCGTTACAAATTGCATTGAAAATAAAGCTCCTTCTAACGGGTGTGTGAATTAACATAATGGTGGTACGGACAAGGTACCCGTTAATCATTTATTTGGCGAAGCTTTCGGGAAACGCCGGTTCCCGTCTTCAGCACATGAAAAATGACAGAGCGAATCGTGGCATAGCGCTAGGCGGACCAAGTGCTTTAAAACGCGGGAGTCTTGGAAGGTTTTTAAACGAGTTACAGAATTAAAAAGGGGGTGGTTGGTGGGAAAGTTAAGAGTAACGGAAAGCATGGGGGAAGTGGGGTGGGGTTTTTTATTAAAAGGGGAAAACAAAAGGAAAGGAAAAGGCAAAAGGGGAAGAAAAGAAAAGGAAAGGGGGCGGGGAAACAGTTGGGGACTGCGGGACCGGGGGATTTCCCAAGACACCGTCGAGCACCATTATTGTCCTTGTGCAGGCGATCCATGTAGGAGGCAGCAGTTTGTGGCCCTGATGATGTTAGTCCAGGAATCACTTATTGCAATGCCACTGTCCCTGTTAATGTTTGAATTGAATTTTATATAAAGTGCTTCTTTTATCTTCGTAATCATAAATTGCCTTTCTTTACACAGCACAGCACGCAGTTGGCCCGTGCAGTGCGTTGCATGCTGCGCTACTGCCAACGTCTGGATGGCCTGCTCCATAGCATCTCGCGGATCAAGTTTTGGCGGACGTCCACGTGATATATTGGACGATTCTCCGTTCAGTCGGTTAACTGCATTCCTGTACCTCGTTAAGGACTTCGTGTGCTCCTGGAACCTGTGTGCCAACGTATTGCATGTTTCCCCAATGTATGAGGCCGAACATTCGCATTTTATTTCGTAAACCACCCCAGTGCATTGGTCCAGTGGTACCTTTTCTTTGTCGTTGCGTAGTATGGAACGGAGGTTTGGGTCCCCTTTGAACCATATCTGGAAGCCCAGTCTGTTCCCAAGCCTTTTAATTTTTTCTCCCAGTCCCGCGTAATACGGGAGGATGAGCCGCAGCCTTGAAGCAGGTCTTTTCACTCTTGTATTGCCCTCCAGTTTCCGCCGAATTATTGAGTCAATGAGATGGACAGGGTACCCATTTTCCTTAAATGTTTTCCGCAAGTGCTCAAGTTCTTGTCCCAAGTATTCTTGATCACAAATGGCCAAAGCGCGGT
Source organism: Trichuris suis (assembly GCA_000797535.1). NCBI lineage: Eukaryota > Metazoa > Nematoda > Enoplea > Trichinellida > Trichuridae > Trichuris > Trichuris suis. The sequence goes on along the minus strand of KN538389.1, from coordinate 632,096 downwards.
CCACCATGCCACCCAATATCCCAGTCATAACGTGTCGCGGGTGATGTGACTTGAACTCCACATATTTGTCTGAGTGCGTTGATTTTCGGCAAACTGTGGTTTTTATACCCACCTGTGAGGGGACTCTATCACCCCTATCCACAAGACCGCAGCGGACTCATACCTGCGTGAGTTCATGTGGCGGTGAGGGCTGCGGGAGTGCCCCGTGCGTGAAGACCATGAAGAGTATTGCAGACATTTCGCCGCCGCAGTGACACGCCCACGGTAGGGATGCGTGAACGTTGTCATTCCCAATAAAACTTGCTAAACCTTACCACGTTCATCAGTCGCGACCGCCTTCACGAGAAGGGCATTACGATTTCGACAACTAGCGGCAAGCGCAAAATAGACTGAAAGTACGATGGGCATACGGGTCCAAAACATGATGCACGTACGTGATGCAGTGCAAAAGAAATGCAATGTATGCAAATGCAAATTGTATGCGATCCAAATGTAACGCGTGTATGCGATGCAATTCGATGGCACCGCACAGTTGCCAGGATGGAATCGGTCTGTAACTGCGGTTTCCGTGTGACTGCTGCCACTAATCCCCCCATTAACATGACAAGCGTGAAGAGGACTCCAACAGTTTCCTAATAGGCTGCTAAAACGGCTTGCTAAAACTGCTACCGCTAATCTCCGCAAAGCCTGGGCGACAGTCGTCGAATGGGAAGCGAGGTTGAAGTTGCACCTTAGGAACCTTCATTTTTCGCTGTTTTGGCGAAGTTACGGTACGACTTGTGGGCCGTTAATAGTAAAGGTAAGAAAAGTTTGCAATCACTTTTAGAGCACCGTTTAAATCATACGGATTAGTAGCTGCCGTTGATAAAAATCTCAATTAGAACAGAACGGTCAACACTTACCGGGCGCCGACGTCTGCCTGCACAAAATCTTTGTGCACTAAACGTTTACTATTTACAGCAAGACCTCCGTATCCGCGGGGGATACGTTCCAGGGGTGACCGCGGATAACAGTGAACGTTTTATGAACGCGTAGACAGCGTGACTTTGAGATGAATACACGTCAGTTTGTTACAAAAATAAGTCTGTTTTTGTTGGTACTAACATTGGTGCCTATTTTCGAAGAACTTTTGTCAGTCAGTTTGGCTTGCTAATGC
>KN538389.1:604430-630385 GCA_000797535.1 Trichuris suis | reverse complement strand
GAGCAGTCCTTGTCATTAAAAAGCTGTGCAAACCCGTAATAACTAAATAAATAGGATTATTTTTAATGATTAGTTCGATTCGCGCAGGCAGAAACGCCAAAAACCGCTTTCACTTCATACGCAAGCAGGGAATTGCGTAATATTAATATGCGTGGGCGGGCGAAGGAGAAACCGCGGATACGGAGGTCTTACTGTACTTATATGTCAACGGCGGCTATTAATCCGTATGATTTAAACGGTAAATAATAAACAGAAGCCCCGTTACGAAGTCTTAAGTAATTGCTTTTAGAACAGAGTTTATTGATTTAACCTAGTTTCTAGCCACTAGAGTTTATTCTGATAATAGCACGCCATAAAACCCCTCTGCTCTTCCGAATTGGATAGATAACTTTGCCACTAGAAATATCACTAGATAGAATATTCAATAACATAGACACCGGATATTTAAACAATTATCGGTTTGAGGATGTAATGACGGTTCAGTAAGTGTGTTCTTACATTCACATTGTTAACTCTAATGGCGGACATATTAATATTTTGCTGCTTACATTCGCAAGAATGTTACATGTGAGCACGCCATGCTTAGCTTTTTAGATGTTCTGCTGGGAAAAGCTATACAAGCTCCATAGTGCGTATTAATCCAGAGAGTTGCAAACGCTGTTTTGCATCTGAACAAAATGGCAAACGCTTGCTCCATAACTAAGGCCTTTCAAAAGCGGTTTTGCGCTAATAACAAACTTGATTCCATACAAGCAGAAAAAGCGAGTGGTTTATTACGAAACTAAACTATCATATTTGCAATGTAGTTCTAACCGACAATAAAAGCAGATTGGAACAGACGCATGTTCAGCGCAACGTCGTCTATCAAAAGAAGGCAAATATTACCACATTTATTTAAAAGAGCTGCTATAGGTAATTGCGTCAAGAAGGCGCAAAGTCAAGTAGGCCTATACGAACTAACAAAAAGGTATAGATCAAAACAATTTAGCCTGCTTTTGAATGGGACTTTTAGGAGATAAAGAGCAGAAATAGCAAACTATCGACGATGATTCAGCTGTAGCCCTTTCCTTTAAAAAGTAAACCGCAGTAAACATTGTGCGTCCGGTTTTAGAAACGTCTTGTTCAGCCACGTTAAAATCCCAGGCTCAGATGACTTGATGAACAAATCAAGTTTTAACGCAAATGCTGTACAACTGCATTTGCTAGAGTTGGAGACTATAGTCATATAGCATTGAAACGAAGGACTTGTGCAACTTCGCGTGGTAAACTGCTAGTTCGAAGTAAGATTTGCGTGTAAGTTGGAACACACAAGCCCGCAACTTTCTTAGTTTACACTGTGATCGTTCAAGAAAAGAGCAATCCTAGTGCGGGAAAGCACAGACGAAATAGCAATATCATTATAGCTTACCGCACATTCCATTGTATATAAAAGCATTTTCCTAACGTAGGCTAAGATTTTCTACCTGAAGCCTGGGATTAACTTGTTCATAGCATTGTTTCAAGACTTGAGCTGCCGTGAAATAGGGGAGAGACTATTGTCTACTTGCGTATACAGGCTGATTGGCAGGTAATTGTGAACAGCTTCTATGCAGGAGGAGATTGGCGCTTTGCAATAGTGCTAGCTAGAAATCACAAGAAGTGCTCTTCTTCCGGATAATCTTCTTCCCAAAGACGTTTAAGATGTTTCCCTTTAACATCTCGAACAGCACCAAATCCTGTCATACCTTTCTGACTGGCGCCTTTATTCCATCCTGCTTGACTAGGTATGATTGTTTCGCTCAATTTTGCCACTTCATCAGGTAATTCCAACCCTTCTGTTGCATAGTTAACGTCTCTTGGCGTACCAAATCCTGTCATGCCTTGTTGGCTGGCGAACTGGTTGCTGCCCATTTGTGATGGTATGATTCCTTGGCTTTTAAGTGCTTGTCGGCTGTATAATGGGTTTCCAGTTTCCAAGCGAAAAGCGCCGAAACCGGTCATTCCCGTCTGGCTGGCGAATTTATTTGTGCCCATCTGTAATGGAAGAACTGCCTGGTCTGGGTGGTCCGTCAGATATTCCGGATGTTTGGAATCAACCATATGAGTAAGTTCTCTCCGAGCTGTGCCGAAGCCTGTCATTCCCTTTTGTGAAGCAAAACGATTGGTCCCGCTCTGCAGCGGGATGCTGCTTTGATCAGGATGCTCTGGATCTTGTTCAGGATGTTTTGAGTCATTCATTTTTGTCACTTCCCGACGGGATGTTCCAAAACCTGTCATTCCCTTCTGAGAAGCGAATCTGTTGGTACCAGATTGAAGACGAACAATTCCTTCAGTCATACGTTCTTTCCCTTCATCCATCAATGGTAAATCTTGTGGAGGCGGGACAAGAGCCTCTCTGACTACATCTCTGCCAGTGCCGAAACCCGTCATGCCTCTCTGACTGGCAAACCGGTTGGTACCCGACTGCAGGCGGACTTCGGATTCAGACATACGAGCTATCTCTTCAGGAAGTTCTTGCAAATTTTCTGATACAACTTTTGTGCTGGTGTTCCTAGGTGTTCCAAATCCGGTCATGCCTCTCTGGCTTGCAAATTTGTTAGTACCGTACTGCAACGGTACTATTCCGTCAGTCTGTCGCAACTGGTCTACTGTCCACCGTCCAATACGCCTCTGTCTCTGAGGCTCTTGAGGCATAACCTGGACGGGCTGATTATTCCGCTGGTCTTCCACTTGACTTTGGAGAGCTGGATGCACTTCCTGTTGATCATATGGATATGCTTGTTCTTGTGGCTTCGGTTGGGTACCGGGTGATGCAACAGGAAAACTAGGTTTCCTGTCTTGTTGTTGCACCTGTGGCTGTTGCTGGATGCCCTGTGCCTGCTGCTGTTGAGGCTGTTGTTGTTGCTGTTGTTGTTGGGCTTGACTCCACGGCAGTCTCATTTTTTCTTGCAGTCTACCAAAAGTCAACAATTCACTATGATGAATAGCTGTATTCAGGAAACGAATTTCGGCAATCTAAGTATTATAAACCAATACTTCGGAAGTGGATCTTCCGCAGCAGCAAAATTTTAGTTCATCCCAATCATATATTTCTTAGGCAATATCTTCCTGTTTGATACAGCAGAGTTAGTGCCTTCTGAAGCAGTGTTCCTTAGAGTTAGGCGTTGTAGGGAGCTTCATCATCATGATTATGGCTCTGAGGGCAATGCTTATCCGCTGTGTTCGTTAGCAGATTACTTAAGAGTTCACTAAACATCAAATCCTTGTCCGGTTTCAGTATACTATTAACCTGACTGATTGAATCACATGCTCTACAACACAATACCAATACGACACACTGTGTTATTTGATTCGAAAGGCAATAAGTCTTACTACGACAGTCTAGCGCTGATGGAGTAACATCGTAGTTCTGAAACGTGCATAGCCCAAGTTTCGCATTTTGATAATTTTACTGGAATGAAACCAGCCAGTTTTACGTTACAGTTTCAGTAAACAGTGTATGACAAGGTAAAAGCACATTTGAAAATCAAAAAATAAAGCAGCTTGAAAAGAAATAAGTTATTAATATTAATAGTTTATGCTAAGAGATATGGTACAAGTTTTTTTATCTTCTCAGGAGGTAAATTTGTTAAGGCGAAGTGCCTATTGTGCGCAACACATTTGAACCTGTTGTTGGCCAGCGCTCTAAATTCTTTGTTGTTTAATCTTGAGTTCACACGGCATTATATTCAAATCTACAAACTATGCAAAGATATGCCAGCTTTACAAATTAAAACCGACGAAACTATTAACATGAATACGGCAGAGGCAATATTTCAATAACAGTAATAGAACGGCCTTCACAGGGAGCATGCAAAGTGAATCACGAGGTTCTGCAGTGACATCAGATGATCAGGTGGACAGTCAGATGTCTCACGGTGATACCTGTACAGCTCTGGCTCTTTCGGGTTGTTTCAATGCTAGCTAAGTCCACTGATACTGAAGATGGGGCACCAGCTCGTTCTGGAAACTGCTTTTCTTGTTTAGTCCTACTAAACTGGCTTTTTCTAACGCATTTGACTGGCATTTAAATACGACCTATCGCGCGGATATCAAAGTTAGTGACGTTCCTGTTATGAACTTTATTCCTTCTGATGGCTTTTCCTTTCCCGTGTCAAGTAACCCCTAACTTTTTGAATTTGAAGAAGAGCAAATAAGAGCATCAGATTGTTTTGAACTCAGCTGCTTATTCCAGTGTTTGCCTGACATCCTAGCGTCAGCTTTAGTAAACATACGAAGACAAGGAGAGAAAACTACTCTGGTTAGGTGGAAAGAACAGGAAACCAATTCAAACAAACGCTGACAAAGAATGAATTTTGTAACTTGTAAAACAGAATGACATTCGCAGTCGAGGAGAAACAAAGAAAAAATTAAATCCGTTTATTCCAAGTTTCTCAACCACATGTGTTTCGCTGTAACTATTACATTTCTTGAATAGTTAGTGCACGCATTTATTAGCATCTTGCTTTTGATTTATACAGCTGTTACATTAATATTACATTTCATTGATTTTATACAGAAAGAGCCGTTTTTATTATTAAGGACAAGCATCCAGAGCTTTCAGGACTGGGTCTTCAGCGTGACACAGGGTATCACATTGAAGACTTTGTACAGAAGCAGTGAAATTCAAAAAAGCCTCTAAAAATGCTACATTTTCAACACATTGCATGAAGAATTCGGAAGTCAGCATCAACCAAACCATAGATGGAGTCTTTCGCGCTGTTAAACATAACAGTTTTCCTTCGTTCGGACAGAAGAATTCCGTTTCTTCGCTACTGTCGATCTGGCATACTGCTGTAGTGACACAGGCATGCGACACTTTTTTAACTTTTCTAAGACTTTTCTGTTAAGCGGAATAAATTTTTCGAAATGAACTGTATTCCATGAAAAGAGAAGGTGGGCCCACTGTAATTAGGAAAGATGATTAAATAAATGCACCCCTCGCTACTCTTTTTGTGCTGTTGATTTTCCTGCCAGAACAGCTACTTTTAATCGTTATGCTACATTCAGCATTACCAAGGATACGATTCGTGGTTCGTAAACTTGGTAAAAAGAAAAATATCAAGAAAATCTATACAACTGTTAGAATCATTTGATAGAAATAAAATTTATGACCGTACAATAGACTTTTGCTGCTGCTTCTGAAAACAGGGAATCCAAAACAGCAAAAGAAAAATGGAAACTCGCTTCCTAGCCGCCCCATAGTCATACTGTAAGTTTGCCGGCCATCCAGTTCTGCCCTTACGTAGGCCTAGGCCAAAACGTAAGGCTTATATTTTGGCTTACGTTTATGTAAGGGTAGAACAAGGTGGTTTGCATGCTTGTCTGTATGGGCAGAACAGGATGGCCGGCATGCTTGCCAGAAACGAACCTGCGTTTTTCAGATGGCGGGGCGGTAGGAGACATGATCTGAAAATGTGAGTGGTACTTATGAGTACGAGACTAAGCAAGCAGTTTAAGTAAAGGTTGGACTAAAACTAGCCCACGGACTTAATGACTGCAGGCGAACTAGACGTAAAAAATGTGCTGTCCCCGTTGTTCCCATTTTATTAATAACAATTTACCAGGTTGAAACTCTGCTGCATCAAACAAATATTAGCGAGCTTGTAAATTCCACTCATTTGTGAAAATCAGGCTCAGTGAACAACTAGCTGTCAGATAGTCAGGTTATGAGGTGCTTCTTACCGCAACCGTCTCCAGACCAGCAGCTACAATAAAGTGGGAATGAATCAATAAATGAGGTACTGTTTATTTCCAAGCGGCCGCCGACTATGAATATGCTACCATTACAACACAGCGTCCCGTGGGGATTACGATAATATAGCGCTTACATAATTCAACTTAATTTTAGTGCTTCACTGTCTGTTTGCCTTCGTTGTCCAGTCCTCTATCCCTTTAAAACTACCTTTGTTAGAGCTCGTTACTCTGCACGCTATTGAAAGAATGAATAATCACATTTCTTCCGCGTTAAAGAATTAATTGTGCTGGTTGCTCCGAATCGTGCCAGGAACATTGTTACGCATGCTTGTGAAAGTGAACTGAAATTGATGTTACTAATCGACTACAGTCTACGAAGTAATTGCCAGTTCAGGAGTTGAAAGCAGGATGGTTAGCAATGGGGCCATGTAATTTCATCGTGTAATACGGCAGTTCCCCGTTAAACAGAAGAGATTTAGAGAGCAGAGCTTTCAAATCGCTCATGATCCGTCCATTGCGCATTTATTCTCATGTCGATTCACATACATTCAGAAAGCTGCGGAGCGTACGTGAATCTATCTAAAGCTGTTCCCGTTTAACGGAAAATTGCTGTTTTGTATGATAAAGTTTAGGAGTCAAACTATTTAAAATCAAAGAGCAACATTGACACCCATGTATAAGTGGACTGTACCAAAGAACTGTTTCTAGCAAAGGGATTCCAAGGTGGAAGTAATTGTCTAAAGCTATTGTTATCTAACAAATATAAGAATTGAGCTCTGTTACGATAAAATATGAAATCCGCGGCTGAAGAATAATTTATTACAAATAACTTACATGAGTGGCACATCAGAGAGGAGGGAAATAGGTCTATTGTAAGCTGTTCGTAGGTGATGCTGGACAGCAAAAAGAGGGCGCCGCAAAGCCAAACCTGATTCGGAAAAGAACATTTTTAACTGATCTAAATTTCACTTAAAAGGCTAGCCTGGTGCGACAATAGCTGCCAGAAAACTGGTCATCTGCTTCTAGCGTCCAAGTAGAAAGAGCTGGTGAACGAAATAACACCTGCTTCGTAAATCCGCTGCCGGACATCGGCAGTCTTGTTCAAAAATAATGGAATGCGTATTTATTGACAATATCAACTATCATATAGAGAGAAACTTACGATCAGCTGTATCGGGGGAGTGGTTTGAGAGCGATTGAAGAGTTTATTAGTCCAGTCTTTGAACACTGGCTTAGGCTCAGCGCTCAAGAGACCACCACTCGCAAAAGAAAGATGATTGTGAAAAGCACACCTGGTTCAGTTCAAGTGAATCGCTATACGGATTAGTAGCAAATGACAGCACTGAAGGTTCCCACAAAGAGCGAAGCTTCGAGGCCCAGAGGCAACAAGAGCAGCTAGCTTGCGGGTAATTGCTCTTTCCGGCAGCCGTTTTCCTCTGTGAAGTGTATCAAGAACGCCACCACGTTTCGGCTGACGCAGCTAGCCACTTTGCTTTGTGGTCAGTATCTGTGGCTCCTTCGTAACGTATGTTTTCCGGCTTAGCAAAAGCGCACGCTCCTGTCGATGTATATCACTTCTGTTTCGCTCCTTCTGCCTTGCTGTTGGTTCCCTCCCGACGTATTTGTGACCTAAGAATAGATTCAAAAGCGCCTAGAGGAGCGAGCAGCAGTTGTTGCTATCATCGAGAGTTAGCTGACTGCTTCCAGTGCGTGGTCGCTTCTTTGCAGCATTCTCTTTCTCTTCCACTGCGGCGTAAGTCTAGCTGATGGTTGAATGCGCACGCGTCCTACATCGGTGGCTTCGTATTCTAGCATCTGATTAATTACTGGAAATGTTTGTTTTACTACAGCTGTCACTCAGTTCGGATCATGCTCGCTGATGCAACGCATATTAAATTAGGCAAATTTCTTTCAGTGTGTTGCAGCTTTCTTGACATACTCAAAACTGACTTTTGGAAACCTGATAATGCACCAGCAGTCTGCACTACTGAACATTAAGCGCTACTTTTAAAAGAGGCGAGTGGTTAGCAATTGCATTCATCCACTGTCATTTCATGCTGATGCAACACATAAATAATATTTTTGAAAAATAATTTCATGTTTTGCTAAATGAGATCGAAACAGCCGCTAATGTGTTGCGTTTCATCTGATTTTACGTTCCGTGTGCTAAGTTGAATAGCGGTAACGGCAGTTTTATCATAAAACCTGTTTCTGTTCTTTGTCAAACCAAGATGCAAGGAACTGAAATTAGAGTTCCACAACGACACTACTAAATGCAATACTGCAGATGTGCATAAAGTGCAAATCAGTCATTTTAGAAGCCTGCATGTTCAGGACTGATCTTAGGAGGGTAAAATTGCTTGCTGCTTGGTATCTGGTTTATCTGTTAGCTTACGTACTAACTCATTTACGGTGAAGAGTGTCTTGATAATCACGTCGTTTCTATTCCTGAAAGATCCAATAATAGTGAAACTTTGCGTTCAAGGGTACTTCACAAATTGTTGCTTAATGGTGCTTCCGCGGAATTCGTTTTTGGAATCCCCGTTGTCCCACTTGCAACAGAACCAAGGATTCACGCCCAGCGTTGCCATCATTTACGTCACTGGACTTGACGTTTTGCTTTCTTTCACAGCCCTTTTTTGTAACTGTCTGAACTGAGTTTCAATTCTACAATAAAAAATTTCAGGCAATCCCTTCGCTTTGAAGCCTTATACCCAAAGATGATCAACGCTAATTTCTTCTGTTAATTCTTAAGGTGTTCTTCAGCTATGCTACACTGCATAACTAACTTGAAAATTTATCCCTATTATTTCTGCTGCGAAAGTTAGTCGCCGATGGAAAATCAACAGCTTGTAAACTCATTAGTCTGGTTAGGCTACTTTGGTTGCTGTTACTTAGCTGGAAGCAAGAATCGGTATGTCCACGAGTTCGATGAAACTTTTACATAAGCGCAGTGTTTCTTCTCATATCAGTACAAAAATCTTTGGCAAATTTAAAATTGATTCGCCGCGGTAATGGAACTTGGGAGTTAGGTATAATGATGGATTACCAAATAGTTCCGAGACTGCGCTATTCACTTCAGGAAAGAGAAGGGTCGTAAGGTACCTTTATGTTTGCGAAGCAATCGATTTCTCTGAAACTGCAAAATAAACTTTCAAGTGACTTCAAGGAAATCGATATCTGAAAACTGAGAATTTGATAGATTAAATGACGCAGGCATCTTCAGCATGTACAAATAAACGCTAACTCTATGAAGTTTTACTTTCAGCCTCTTAAAACAACTAGGCATCTGCAGAAGCACTTGTACGTAAGAGTCCAAGGTCTGGTTAAGCAAGACAGAAATTTCACTCTGACAGTTGCTTAACTCAGGCGCACAAACAATGTGAAATCAGTTCTCTTATAATCTGTGTTCATATAACGCGAATTTGGTCATATGCTACTTACGAAATAGGGAACGTTTACCTCCTCACGGGACTGATACACCTCTTGACCTACAGAGAACTATGAAGGACTCGACGATGGATGTGCAACACCAGGACAAAGAATTTCATGATACAAGTTTATTGTTACGGAAATGTGTCGTTGTAACATTCAATAAACTTATTTCCGGAGCTTTCAAGTTAGGCCTAAACCCGTCTTTAGCGGACAGATTGTCAATCTGTAGTTCTTCATAGTTTTCTGTAGGCCAAGAGGTGTATAGATTGTCAATCTATCCGCTGACGGGTTTAGGCCTAACCCGAAAGCTCTGGGAATAACTTTATGGAATGTTACAACAGGACATTTCCGTAACAATAAACTTGTATGACTCTACATGAAGCTCCACTGTCCCGTAACAAGAAGTTACGTTTTCAAAGAATTTCATGAAGCTGAAAATGCTCTGAATGCTCAGCCCCAGGACCTATCCGTTGATGTTGTGATAACCTCATGTCAGTGAGGAAACTTAAGGAGGGGAAAAACAGGACAATGGCACAAACTAGAAAACTTTTCCATGAGGGTTAAGCGCACCAGCCCTGCGGTATCTGCGTCAGTTAATTGCAGGACTATCGTATTATCAAATTCCAAGCTTGATCAACTCCCCTGTACAAAATAATGTGCATCTAAGCTGCGTGCTTCTTCCTTAAGTGACCTCAAGATTGTTTGTAGTAAGCAGTAAGTATGATTAAAAACTGGGTTTCTAACTACAGGTTGAATTTTATGATTGTGTGATTACGGAAAAGGCCCATTCGATACAAAAGTTTAATCCAAAAGCGAGAATGGAACTTTTTGAACCGTCTGCTTTCGTCTTCGGCGTTTAACTCAGGCAGTACGGTTCTATGCAACGTGTCGGCATTTAAAGGAGCCAGCACTGATTAGGAACCTAGAAGACATGAAACGGGTTCAGTCAGTGCTCATTACTAAAGGGGTCAAAAGTAATGTTCGTTTCGTAAACAGACGCATACAATACCCGGGTGGCAGATTTCCTACGCTAAAGAAGCCCGTGGCATGATGCCCAGAAACTCGACGGATGACATCACGAAAACATTAAACTTCAAGCTCTCTGACCTGTTCGGTGAGGTAAAGGAAAAGAGGATGTCTGACATTGATAAAAATTCACAAAGAACGTCAAGTGCCCAGACCTATTCTGCCTGCCAAGGGTCCACAAAGACAGCATGCCACTAAGAACTGTGACAGTATGCAAAAAACTGCTACCGGCAGTCTTCTCGACTACCTAACCAGAACCCTGAAAGCTTGTCCGGTCAACAAAGGTCATACACAGAGAACTCGCAGGCCTTCATAAAGGAGATAAAAGAGATCAGGCTCAACACAGATGAGCTATGATGTGAAGAATCTCTTCGCAAGCGCTGGATTGGATTTAGAAAATCTTGTTCGTGGCATTATGAGTGGATATCTCCTTAAAGCACCGGACGAAACTAAACACCTCTTATCAGACAGAATTGGTTAAGTTTTGCATGGAGGAAGGGAATTACTTCCATAGGCAATAAACGCAGTTTTCTCAACAAGAAGTGCCTGCGGGGAACTTCCTGTCACGATTACCTGCCGACATATTCATGGAACCACTAGAGGACAAAGTTTTCTATCAGGGATTTCCACCTACTATCTAAAACCGCTCATCAGGCAGTAAGCGACATTTTTGCCATCGTCAAAAAGGGGTATGGAGGTGCCCTTCTCGAACACCTGGCCAGCCTTTTCCCTAACACAGTTACGTTCGCAGCAGAAGAAAAAAATGATCAGCTACCCTTTTTAGACGTTCTTGTGATGACAAGCGGTAACCGCCTAAGAACAAAGATGTGCCGAAGGTCTACACATTCAGAGAGGTACCTAAAGTTCTTTTCCAACCATCCCATGAATGGGCACCTGGGTATGATCACAGGAATGGTAGGTTTTGCAGTTAACTTTTGTGACACAGAGTTCCTAGAGGAAGAGCTACATGACGTCCGTAAGGCTGTGCTATAGAATGACCTCCAACGAAAAGTGACTGATACGACTGTCGGCGACAGGACTGGAAGGCTAAATGGGCGGGAGCCAAGAACGGGAAGCAATGAAAAAGTATGCCTCGAGTTATACCAGCCGAACTAACCTAGTGTACGGGAGGCAATCCGCAGAATCATAAGAGACCTAGGTCTCTTTGTGGCGTTCAAAAGCCATCTGAACTTGCGTGTGATTCTGTGGTCAGGCAAGGTCAGAACTGGACACTTGACCAAAAAACAGGGACAACCTACAACATCACATGCAGCTGTGGGGCCCCCTATTTCAGGGAAAACGGCCACACAGTATCCCAAAGGCTCAAGCAACATCAGGCAAACCTAACAACAAAGAAACGAGGTGAAACGGCACTGAAGAGAGACTGGCGGGTACAAGTCGAGTACTATAGGAACTTCCCTTAAGGCCATGGAAAAGACACTGGCAGCATCAGCGATTTGGAACATGCAGCGAAATGTTCCTTTCCCGATGAAGACCTCAGTATTAAGAGACTGCCAGGAACCGGGTTTCCGCCTTAGGAAGACCAAAGTAACACTGTAGATTCAGCAGAACGTAAGCATCAACATCGATGAGCGGGTAGGAGTGAGAGACATGGGGTCATCACTGGCATTTTTGACCTGCTGCTGCATCCGCGCTGCTCACCTATTTAATGCATCCCTACAGCGACCAAAAAACAGTACGGACCAGACCGCATGTGACCTTGCCAGCCTTTGATCAGCGTCGCCCGTACCTAACCACTAACAAGACGCATAAGACCGTACCGTCTGGTTCAGCCGGTGAAGACGGAGTGAGGTAGCTCCTAAAGCTCTATTTCACTCCTTTTGGATTAAACTTTTGCATCGAACTGGTGCTTTGCGGTAGTTGCACAGTCAATGCGCAATGAATACCGTAAACGTTGCTAACTAGTTACTACACAGTTTTGCATAGGGAATAATGACTACATGACAGTCTGCACATGTCCAGGCCAGATTCAACTGTCGTAGATGTGACCGCCTTTAATAGGAGAGCAACAAAGCAACACGTTCTTTCTAGAAACACTTAGAGATTGTCTTGGTTCAATAACCTGAGGTAAACATGTAACGAATTTCCCTGTTGTGATAAGTTTTTACTACGCAGAGCTTTCGGAACTAGCACACCTAGCACACCTCCATCATCTAACCATTGGTAGTGACAGAAAAGTCAGTTTTATAGGAAAAACGTAGGTCAATTGGTTGTTGTTGTGCATAACCGATTTCGCATAATTAGGTTAGTCCAAGTGTCGCTGACCTCTGTTCCGTTGTCTCTGTCTATCATCACGTTGCGCCTGATGTAAAGGGCCTCCTTAATTTTCCGTAATTGGAAGTCTGGCTCGTTGGTGATAATGTTTGGGTGCAGCTGACCATCGTAACGGGATGCGTGCTCCACTATTGAGGACGCCTTGATTGCCTCATCAATCGCCTCGTTTGGCTGGAGTTTTAATGGTCCGTCCTCGTCTTTTTTCCAATTGCGGAAAATAAAGGAGGCCTTTTACATCAGGCACAATGTGGTGATAAACAGAGACAAAGGATCGGAGGTCAGCGACACTGGGACTAACCTAATTAGGCGAAATCGGTTATGCACGACAACAACAACTACCGATTAACCTAATTTTTTTTATAAAACTGGCTTTTCTGTCAATACCAATCATTTGAGCACTGATGATGGAGCGTGCTAGCTCCGAAAGCTCTGCGTAATAAAATGCTGTTACAACAGGGAAGTTCGTTACTTGAAAAATGAAAACATATGGACCTGTTGCCAACTCGCCAATCTTTAATAAGGTAAATATATAAAATAAAACTATGAATACTTGAAAGACGGTTGCTTAAAACAAAGAATATAAATACTTAAAACATAAGTGCACATTTTGAACAGCCGAAGCTTCTTTACGGTCCCGTAGTATTTCGTATGCGATCATCCCACAGATTTTTGCCCACCTTTTCTTTTCCTTGAGTTTTGCAATTGAACGAAGTGAAGCCCTGCGAACGACGCATGGCCAGCACTAGCAGTACCTCGCCATTCTGAAGTTTTAAACTTTCTACACACATTACAAGTTTTCACTTCCCTGATGATACGGATCATCAAGGTTCTTCTGTGTTTACCCGAAGCTACGGATGACCAACTATTAGAAAAAACGACAAAAAACAACTTCAGAACCAACTTGTTCCGTCGTCTCAGTCTGCTGGGCGATTTCTGCGCGTATTTTAAGTCAGTCGCGAATCTGTGACTTCTCACTAGCAAAGATGAGATGAAGGCTCCCATAGACGAAAGACCCGACCTCGTTCACGAAACTAAATGTGCGTGCAACGTAACCTATTAATACACAAGAGAAAAGGAAAACACTTTATTTCACAGTTTTCCTGACCACATGAGAGCTTTCGCCCGTTATAAGAGCGCAAAAGAGAAGCTCGATGAACACACGAGACGCTGTGGTAGACAACAGTGTTTAGGCCCTATGAAAATCATGCAAGATGCCAAGAAAACATGGTCGTTGAACACTCCTCCCAATGTTCTCCTGACCTACAACTAAGGATAATTTGTTATGAAAGCCACTTCTACTGAAGACAAATAAGAGTGGCCCTGTTTATACACAATAACAGCGCAATCAACCGCGATGAGGAGTACAGGTTAGTATTGCATGGAGCGCACTTAACTGTAAAATCTGATGCTGCAGCGCACCGGTGCGAGCCTCCCTACCGGATTTACACCCATGTAAGGGAGCAAATATTCATAATTCTTATTTGCTGACGATAGAAGAAGTTGGTCCTGACAGCTCTGAACTTAGGTCTTTGCCCTGTTTCCTACTAATTGCTCTCCTATCTGTTCGTAGGGCACTGTTTCGTTTAATTAGACAGTACGCGGAAAGGAAAGAACAGGGCAAAAAACCAGGCAACGATCGACCCTTTTTGGTAAAAGTACATTTGATAAATTAATTATAAATAGCGAAAATATGAATTGATTCTCCCTGTCTCTTTTTCTTTCATATGTACTGTGTTAGTCCTCCCATAACAATGACTTATACTCCCGCGTTAATAGAATGCTGATAATGACGACAATAATCACTGCCCGATGTCCACAGTATGAGGAGAAGGTACTGTTCCTAAGAGGTGAGTTTCTTGTCTGGACCTGTACGTTAGAATGACCTTTTCCTGTGAGAAGTTGCTTGATCACCCACTCGCTTTCTATCAGCTATACCTTCATGCAAATAATTGGTGCATACAGCAAAGGTAACAAATGAACAGTGTGAGATGCAAACAATGCTCACAGAATGAACGCAGAAGAGTGAGTAATGACTGAATATGGGGCACATTGGAAATATCAATATTTAAGGCTTACGGCACGAAATGCGAATCTAAGAGCCACCTGTAAATAACATATCAACGAGCTGCCAATGAATCTCTGGCATTTAACACAACTATGCATGTAGAAAAAAACATTCCTCCGCTGGTCACACGATAAGATTACAGCTCATAACGAGGGCAGAAACGTTAGCAAGCGCAAGTGCCACATTCAGCAGCGAGACACCAGTCTCCATCAGAGGTGATGGCACTTTCTCCCTGGAACAAACTGCAGAGTCTACGGACCTGCTGTGCAACGGAAGTGTCTCGTGAAGACAGAATCTGTAAACTAACAAGTGCAATTGCCTGAAGATAGTGACTTTAAGGTGGAACGTAGGAGGACAGCTACAAGAGACGTTCGAATGGCATTGAACCATACATGTACCTGTTGCATGAAAGAAGAACCTTAGCAAAGCAGCAAAACTGGAATTTTAAGTAGCGCATGAACACGCCTTACGACAGGGGTGGGGAACTTTCTTGCAGCCCCAGGACGTTTGGACGTTTATAAGATCGTTCGCGGACCGTACAGGATACTCAAGCAAAAAACATAGCCCGCTTTATTTGCACGTCGGTTTGTCGACAGAGAGACGATAGCAAGGCAGTCTTAGCCAGTCTGACGCTCCCTGCTTGTTACTCAAGGATTTACGTTATTACTAGGATTCACTTATAATAAGTTTATCGCATAATGAAAAATAAGCTGTCGCATTCACTGAATCTCGTGTACGCCTGCGGTTGCCTCAGCGTGCGGGACGGAATGGTCTCGCGGGCCGTATGCGGCCCCCGGGCCGGAGGTTGCCCACTCCAGCCTTATGAGAACAGTGAAATAGTGAAATATAGTTTCCGGCTACTGTTGTAACGAGAATACGTATGAAGCTAACGACGGAAAGAAAACGCTTGAGACGATGATGATACCCTAGTTTCTTTGGAGTTAGGGTAACATATTAATTTTATTGATAACATGGAATTATTTTCATGGTGAACTTCAGTACGGGTTGTTTATTGCCTGTCTCTCGTTTCTGAAAATTAATCAAACAAACACCCTGCCAACGGAAGGGTGAGAGCTTATGAAAGAAAATTAGGGAAAAAGTCAGAACAATAACTACTTTTGCAGCTTTCAGGACTACGTTGTCCCGCGTTCAGCGACAGGAAGCCTGTTCATCCGTCCGTTGGTAGGGCGTTTGTTTGGTTAACTTTTAGAAATGAAAAATATGCAACAAAAAAGCTGTGCTGAAGTTCACCGTGAAAAGTTTTGGACCCATTAAGAAGTACCCAATTTTCAAGAACATCGAATTATTAGTATAATTATCTTTTCAGGTGGGCGTCTAAGTTTCCAAAATTCAATCAGCTCTTCAATAACGTGATAGATCTGTTTTGCGGAAATTCTTGCACTATTCAACATATGAAATGTACATGAAAACAGGGTATCAGAGCAGTTCCTGGCAAGTTTCTAAGTGAAGAACAACAATCGGGAAGAAAATCATAAATAATGAAATAATGATCAGACAGTGTTGCTGAGTAAGAAGCATTTAGCTAATTTTAACAGATGTGGCTAGCAGTATTTCAATGGCGTTATCATGCACATTCTAGTGCGATATAGTAGCTCAAGACGTTAATGATGGCTCGATGATACGCAGATGCATGAGCACGAAGGTAAGAAAAGCCTAAAGCAGTCACAGTGCCTTCATCATCCATTTCGGTTCAATTAAGTGCATGGAAATTGCACCTCTGTCATGAGTTACTATCGGTCGGAGCACAGGAATCGGAAATTCGGAAATCGGGAAAAAGGGGTAAAACTGTCAGCGCAAAAACGCTTGCGTCGGGTCCAGTGGAAGTAACTAACCAAAAAAGGTTGCGGGTTCAAACCGACGTGAGTGCAAACCACGCGACAGTGCTTATCCATCCGTTGGTAAGGCGTTTGTTTGGGTTGATTTCAGAAACCAAAAAACGGATAATACAAAGCCATATTGAAGATTTACTCTGAAAACTGTATGGATTGCGCCATACCTCTCCCCAACCTGAAAGCAGTATTCGCTGATTGTCAAGTACGAGAACATCTTACGGTATCAGTTCGTCTGACTTTAGTTGTTCTCTGGTAAGTTATAATTTGATGTTTTAGGTCATTTGACCGTTTAACAGTTTTGCAGCCAGTGCACCTTAAAATTTAATTTAATTTATTTCATTCAGCATGGGATCTGGTGGTACCGCAAACCCAGATCTCACTTACGTTTGCGCTTATTATAGTGGAACACTGTCTTTTAACGGGGTGCTAAATTTTCACCCTGGTTTTCGGGTACGGCCCTTCTATCTTTTTGTGGATGGACGCCTGCGACTAAAACTGGACAAATGCTCTATCGGCGAATTGATGAGCAAGTTGCTAAAGAAAGTGCAAGGCAATGCTATAGTGCGTTTCGGAATTGCTCTTGTTCCTCCGTTAACAATGTTTGGGAGCCCGACGACCGAAGAGCAGAACGGGAATGCCTATTTTCGTGTGCAGAAACGTTATGTGCTTAAATATGCTTATTATTTCATTAAATGGGCATACCTACCCTGAAAACTGAAAACAGGGCATTTTAACGGGTCCAAAGGTCTTCATGTTCGAACTTCAGTACGGTTGTTACTTGCCCGTTCTTGGTTTCTGAAATTAAACCAAACAAGCGCCCTACCAACGGATGGATGAGCAGTTATTAGGGACAAAATCAGAACAATGATACTTTCAGAGCTTTCGGGACCACCGTGTCCCGTCTTCAGTGATGATGGTTGCGAAAGCTTTACTCTGAGGATAGGTTATTTAAAGGCTGGGGAGGGACGCCAGGCGGTATGGAAAGGCACCTGGTTTTACTAATAAGGGCTGCCAAATCGAGCTCACCCCCTTGCCAGGGTTAATTGACGCGTTATTGCGGGATAAATAGGGACTCTTTTATTTGTCTAAGGCGAAACTGACCGTCACGAGAAAGTATTTTTGGCTGTAGGTCAGATGAACACTGAGAGGCACGTTCAAGAACCACAGAGCTGTTCTTTGCTTTTTGCATGACCTGTAATGGAGGCAGCGTTCGGAGTCGGGCTCGGCGTTTCCTGTGGGTCCCGTTGAGTTCTTCCTTTGCTGTCCTGTAGCCGTTGAGTGCCTTCATCTGCTCACTGAACCTGTCAAGTAAAGTGTTGCCCATTTCTCCCATGCAGGAGGCGTTGCAACCACATTTAATCTCATAAACGACGCGCGATCTTTCTTCGAAAGGAACTTTGATCTTATCGTTTCTAAGCAGAGACCTTAGATTCAGGAAGAACTTAAAGAAAACGCGGTAATCATGGTGGCGACTCAAATGCTGTAACCTTTCCCGTAGGCCGCAGTAGTAAGGAAGAAAAACTACTGGCCTTGGATCTAGCGTACTATTTGACCTGTCTGGGGGCGTGCAGTCTATATTGGGTGATGGAACTCACAAACCAGTTTGGGTAGGCATTCCTGTGTAAAACCATCGCAATGTGTTGAAGCTGAGAGCTTAGGGACTCTGGGTCACAAATTGCGACAGCCCAGCCAACCATCCCTGCCACGATACCTCTCTTTACTGAAATAGGGTGGTGGGAGGACAAATGTGTGTATCTGTCCGAGTGTGTTGGTTTCCTATATACCTTAGTTTTTAGGTCTGTTCCTTTCCTGCGAATCAACACGTCTATGAAAGGGAGCTCGTTATTCACCTCTTTTTCGATCGTGAATATGATTGTCCAGGAAAAATCTTGTACAGGTGTTCCAAGAGAGCGTCTTCCTGTCCTCTTTTATCAATGGCAAAAATATCGTCCGCATATCTCAAGTTCTGGGAGTCACCGGGTTGTCCGTTTGCTCGAACGCTATCGCTTCCAGATGTTCCATGAATAACTCTGCACGGACCGGAGACAGAGAACTACACGTTGGTGCCCCTTCATTCTGTAGGAAGAAGCTCTTGGAATCTAAGTAGTTTCCTTCACGCATGCCGAAGGCAACTAGTTTTACTACATGGAAGGGACTTAGCTTAGTCCTCTGGCTTAAGCTCGAGTCCGAGTCCAGTAGGGTTTGCAGGACGTTGGGTATATGGTGTATCGGATACTCGTGAAGAAATCCTTCACGTCATAGCTCACCATGAAGTCATATTTGGAGTCCGGGTTGACTTCAGTGCTTTGCAAAACTCCTTGTAGTTTACAACGTGGGAACTTCTCTGCCCAGTCGTAGGTTGAATGGTGATTTCAGATAGGCACACAGCTGAGATATAACGCTGCTAACGCTGCGCACAACTGGTTGTAAAGGGACACCCGTCTTGTGAATTTTTGCAAGTCCGTAGAGCTCGGGGCACACGCAGTTGCTCAGGTAATACAACCTGTTTCTGCTTGAGGTAATGGTCGCCTCATTTGGTTGCTCAGCGAAAGCGGCGACATTCTCGACTGGCCTGTGCCGGACCTTCTTCGTAATAATGGCTTTTATGATTTCACTTGCTACTTTGCTTAGCGTGTACGGAACTCGAAGGCATGAATTGGGAAGACAGCGGGAGGGGAGTTCGTCAACTCTATAGGAAACTTCATTCTGGCTTTGCTTTAATATCTAAACATCAATGATGGAAACAGCACGTTCCGTTAATTTGCCTGTCTTTACAACGGCTAATAAACCGTTTCTTTGTCAAAAATAACTTTTCAATAGTAATTATGCATTCTTACATGCATGTGTTCACTTGTGAACGAGATGTTGCTTTGCATCTTTCTGTGTTCTCTAAGCTGTGATGCGTTATGACTTTAACTTTCAGATGACATATCTGATTTCGATTTAATAATGGGCCGATCAGTCTTTGAGACAATACAAGAATGCGTTATATTAGCGCAAAGATTACAAAAGCTCAACATGTTTGTAACAACTACATTTGGAGAAGCGTTGTCTGGAGCAGCACTATTAGATAGCAGCACCACAGCGAAAGGTAGATACTACCGTACCTAGTTACGCTTCAAGCGAATAGGGTTTCCAGGTTCTCTTTTCGGTATACCATTTGCGGTAAAAGATTGTTTCAGCACGAAGAAAATAGGAACAACACTTGGCTCTTTAATGCTTTCGAACTACACGCCATCTTATAACGCTACTCTGGTTGATCGGTTGCTACACGCTGGCTGTATCCTGTTAGGTAAAACGAACATGGATGAATTTTCCATGGGGTAATGTTTGTTCTGTTTTTCTCTCTTTTCTAGTTAAGCTTGTTTTTAGGGCTAGCAGTTTAAAAACCAGATTTGGGCCAGTGAAAAATCCCTGGACCTTGGCAACAGACATTGCTAGTAAAATAGATCATGATTGGTACATAGCTGGTGGTAGCTCCGGTGGTAGCGCAGCAGTTGTTGCCACTGGCGTAGCTAAATTGTAAACTATTTGTTCCGGAAAAGGTTCGTGTTTTTGTTAATGTGTTCTTGCAGGGCGCTGGGTTCAGATACAGGAGGATCAATACGTAATCCTGCCGCCCTGTGTGGAGTGGTTGGTTTTAAGCCCACCTATGGTTTGCTTTCCCGGTACGGATTGGTTCCTTTAGTCAATAGTTTCGACACTCCTGGTATTCTGGCTCGAAAAGTCGATGACATCTGCACTGTCATGCGTAAGTATATTTCGATAAATGTAAAGTCATGTATTCTTTCTAATCTTGCTACTGTTTTCTTACATGTTCTGTAGAAGAGTTGCAACGGGAGTGCGCGACTGCTGGGTTGATTCCTTGAGCTTGTGCGGAAGAGTTTATTTATGAAGAAGTGCGTGGCATGATACTGAACGTACACAACGATACAATTGATGGCCAGCGATACGGTAGTGCAGAGCTTCTCCGTCTCTCTCCCTCTCCGTCTGTCCAATCTCTCCTGCCCGTCTGCGTGCGCGTTTATATACCGTTCTGCAGGTGTTTTTGCAGGTGTGTTACGGGCACTAATCCCCACCTGTCGCAGCTTGAGGCGTCTGACCGATGGGGATTATGGCCGCGCAACTGCCCCTCTCGCTGCACGTGGCGTTCCTTCAATGGCCGGATTAGCCAGGAGCGCCTATGCCTGTTTGCCACGGGCACGTATTCGACGGACAGAGATTATCACCACATGCCTGCCTACCTTCATCTCCAGTTGCAAATGCCATTTCGTGAATACCCGGATTAGGCGAGAGTGAGCCAGCATGCCTGGATTAGCAGAGAGAGAGAGAGAGCCAATTTGTTTACCACATCGTGGCATCCATTGAATGCCTGAATTAGGCGGCGCAGGTGGACACGGCGTTACTTGAATGGTCGATTAGGCGAGAGTGAGCCGACTTGTTTACCACATGTTCCAGAATTGGCAAAGTAAAAATGCCATTGGTCCTGAAAGCTCCATGAGATCTTTCCTGTTAACGGTCCACCAGTCGTACTGTAACTTCGCAGAAACAGCGAAAAATGCAGGTTCCCATGGTTTCACTTTTACGTGACTTCCTATTGGACGACACTTGGCGAGGCTTCTCAGAGATTAGCGCTAGGCCGTATTACCATGCCTGTCAAGGTATGCGGTGCGCACGAACACACGAGACAAAAGACCGCACCAAGTATGAAGATTAGGGCGAGCCCATACTAGTAAACCTCTTAGGGTAGCGCTTCCTACGGACGCACGAAGCGCAATGCCCGGTAGAAGGACTCGTTTTGACCTTTCGCCTGTTCCACCATCGCGTTAAGCCGCCCTAGCGCTACGCTGGTTCGCACTGAGCTCCCATTTCCGAGGTGTCCAAGTGCGCCTGTCCACTGCCCGTTTGGCCAGCCACGGTTACACGCACTTGCGTGTTAACCACTCCGCGAACTTCGTCCATCCACGGGCGAGGGCGTACACGCAGACAGACGATAAGTCCCTGTGGGCGCATGCAAAGCGGCGGAGTAAGCTGCGTTGCAGCATCCACAGGGCCGCAGTGGACCCATACTTGCGTGAATTCATGTGGCGGTGAGGACTGCGGGAGTGCCCCTTGCGTGAAGACCATGAAGAACATTGCAGACATTTCCCCGCCGCAGTGACACGCCCACGTTTTGGATCCCTGGACGTCATTCCGAATAAAACTTGCAAAATGTTACCATGTTCATCAGTCGTGACCGCCTTCACAAGAAGGGCATTACGATTTCGACGAATAGGGATAAGCGCAAAACATAGACCGGAAACATGATGAGCATACACATCCAAAATATGATGCACGTATGCGATGCAATGCAAACTGTATGCGATCCAAATGTAATGCGTGTATGCCATGCAATTCGATGGCGCTGCACAGTTGCCAGGATGGAATGGGTCTGTAACTGCGGTTTCCGTATAACCTCTACCGCTAATCCCCCCATTGACATCGTAAGCATGAAGTGGGCTCCAACAGGTTTACCTAATAGGCTTGCTAATACGGCTTAGCGCTGATCTCCGCGAAGCCTCGGCAAGAGTCGTCCAATGGGAAGCGAGGTTAAAGTTGCAGCTTAGGAACCTGCACTTTTCGTTGTTTTTGCAAAGTTACAGTATGATACAGGAAAGATCCGCTCCACGTATAATTTTTGGCCTTATTTGCAATATACGGATTAGTTGCCACCGTTGGTTTAAGAAATTCAATTAGAACAGACGAGCGAGCATTTACTGAACTTTTTCAGCCTTTGTAAAAACGATTATTCCCGTACGAAATAATGATAATCAAATTCGAAAAAAACGGGCCGCATTGGCCTAGCAGTCGTGGGAGGGGACTCCGTACCGTACCAGCAGCCCGGAGATTCGAATCCCAGCCGTACCCCCCTCCCCCATTGGCGTCAGCGGCTAGTGGGATAACTCGGTCGCTTCACACCGGCCAAATCCCCGGTCCTACACCGACACCACAATGTAGGGTAAAGGCAAGGAAAAAGTTCGAGGAAACGTTTGAAAATGTTATGTTTTCGACATTGGAGTACCATCTAGGTTGAATTGATAATGTAAGCGTATTGTTGGCAGCGTAGCGGCGAAGGGTTCTTTTATAACCTCATCGTATAATTACCGTGAGTTTTCCGTTACAAAGAAAAGTTCATTTGGACCACAGAATTTTCGAATCTGAGTCGACTTGTCATCAGCGTATAATAAATGTATCAGAGGGGGCACACGGTGACAGTGAGGTTTTTAAGGTGAGCAATTAGTCATTGGCAGTTTAAAGTAAAAACCGGTAAATTTAGAGGAATCAGTCCTTGTGCCTTCTAATGATTGCGTTAGAATTGGAAGAACAAATTACTACTACTTCTAAGACTGTCAGCAGAAGATAAGCACTGGGATTGATTCCTCAGTTTTTCAGGTTTCTACTGACAGTGACTAATTGCTCGCTTTAAAACCCTCACTACCACCCTTTGCACTCTCTGATACATTTATTGCACACTGCTGACGAATCAAATCTGCTCCCGAAGCTCGGTTGAGCAAATGGACTTTTCTGAATAACAGCAGAACATGCTGTACTTCTACTATGAAATGCAAATGAATGCGCGAAACGGTGCTGTTTCACTGCGGTAGCTAGGTGTGTGCAATCAACGTTGAAATTTCTGATGTTTAAAGTTTGAACGGTTATTTTGTAAATCCTTTTTCTTCTTCGTAACTAGTTTATAGTTTCCTTTTCATGAAAAGACCCGCTTACAGGTACAAATCTTTTACGTGAGCGGCTATACCCCAGCTGAACCATAACTTCATTTATCGAAATATTTACCAATTGAAAGAGCGCAATTTTCCCAACGTTTAGCAAGGGAATTAATGCCACTGGTATAAAAGCCTTCAGGGCGCAATCCTATAAGCTGATTGAAGGCATTTTGGAGTGCTGACTCATCCGAGTACACTTTCTACCTCAGCAATGCGTTAGACGTCAGAAAAAGGTGGTAATCGGTTGGCGTAGTAGCTTGAGGATTGAGTACATTGAGTATGAAGAACAAGCCAGATGGCCGGTGACTAGCTCCTTCAGTTGCTCGCGAGTAATCAACGATGCAGGCGGCTGAACGTTGTCATCAAAAAGGTGGCCGACGCTGGCCACTTTCTTGGCAGCTTCTCGATCATAGCTACCAGCTAACGACAGTAGACCTCTGATGTGATAGTTTTGCCAGGTACAAAGAAGTTGCGCCGCTTAGTGCCTTTGGAACACCAACATGCAGACAATATGAGATTTTCTGGAAAGTTTTTTTTTCAGTAGCGCACATTGATTCAACCTCTTTGGGCAAAGTGCTTGCCCACTGTATGGGATCCTGAACCTCTCTTCTAAATTTTATATGATGGTGCAAGGTTCTGCTTCCACTGCCACCTTCAAAGCTTGGTTCTTTACCTAAGGCTTTCAGGATTCACTGCATCTCAGTTTAATGCCTGTATCTCCTTCGCAAAACCTTCAGAACCAAAAATAAATCGTGTTTTTCTCAGGGGCGCTTTTACCCCAAAAGCGGCAAAATCCTGGCAAGCTTTAGCTGCAGCAGACTCACGTTTCAGATTATCCGATGGAATGGGCTTGAAACAGGAATTTACTACGTCAGTTAAAATGGCTCTAAATCCTGACCAAGGAAACTCTGCCAACCACTCTACCTAGGTACGACAATGAGCGTCCGTGCTTCAACAAGGCACTAAGCAATAAAAACAATCGTCTGCAGGGACAAAACTATTTCGATGCAAATCATCCCACTGCCAAAGTTGCATCTTCGATTAGAATTGCACCTAATAGTGAATATAGCGTTCTCCTTAAGAATGTGTTGCTGTTTCATTGCCGTTTGAAAACGTTTCACTCTTGTTTTCATTACTCAGTATGGCCGCATTCACGAAACATCATTTCGCCAGGAAATAACTGGCTAGCCTATTAACAGTTAAAACGGTTTATTCCCCATTTGTACGTAACCAGTAAGGATATTGTCGCTTTCAGAACACTTCTGGTTCCGTCGTCACCCAAAGATGTCAAGCCACAGGCCCGTGCCTTGACATCTTACATATGCAGGAAAGCTTATTCAAAGCTTTATGCGCTGTCTACTTAAGGCATTACTATGTTAAACTTGGAAGTGCTAGTGCTGAGGAAGATATAGGAGCTGTAATGGGTTTCCTGATGCTGATATAACAATATGTTAATTTCGGAAACTCACGTCACTGGTCCACGTGCAGCCAAACGTTCTGACTTTCACTGAAAACCACCCTCCTGTCCACTTGCTGATTGTGCATTTGTTTTTCAGTTGCAGAAATTTCGCCCAGTCAATGGTAATAAGCCATGTTACCCACTCTTAAAATACAGGTCGCGCGCCATGTCCACGGTTTTCGGCTCGGAAAACTTACCGAGGACAGTAGGGAGCCCCAACAAATACTGTGTTCAGTGCGGCTGCACCTGCCTCTAGGTGTCTATGGGAAAGCTTAATTCATCAACAAAGTGCAGTTTCAGATAAATGGTAGTAAGTGATCACAATGATAGCGGTGGCGGTCGTTTCGTCGACGGGTCGGTTCGTCGACGGTCGGTTCGTCGACGGGTCGTTTTGTCGATTGGTCGTTTTGTAGAGTGCAATTGCGAACGAAAGTTGTGTAACAAAACCTTTTAACTAACATTTTCTTGAAGGCGCTTCTGCGTTTCGTGGCTGTTGGAGCACGAATATCTTTTAAATCCGACCAATTGAAGGTGGAACGAATTGCGTGATAACGGTCTTCAGGTTAATGAAAACAACATTCTATTGGAAGTTATTAATATAATGAGGCATCAGTGAATGTATTGAAGCCACAGTAATGCTTGTATGCTTACGACGTATAACAGAAAATAGAAGTTTCCTAACAAAGGAGGAACTTCTTTCAAATGCACGCACCACACACTATCGTAGCTTTCGACGACAACGATCCAGTTAGTGTTTCCCATTTTTGCCAAGCTGCCTGTATTTTAGCTGATACATCAGTCGTGACCCCTCCTTCATATGAGAGGTAGCTTCCAAGGTATTTAAATGTCAGGGCTTTAGTTAAGGGTTCATGAACGCTGATTGTGCCCGGGGTCTGGGATCCAAATTCCATGTATTCTGTCTTTCTGAGGTTCAGTTTGAGGCCGTACAGTGCCAGGCGGTTTTTCCAGGTGATTACTTTTTCTTCTAATTCTTGTCGCGATTCTGCCGTGAGGACAACATCGTCGGCGTAGAGCATTGTATGGGGGTACGGCGTTTGGAGGTCCCTGGTAACTGTGTCCATTACAGTGATGAAGAGCAACGGGGAGAGAGCGGAACCTTCATGTACACCTGCTGTGACTGGAAAGGTTTCCGTTTCCCCTGTGCTGGTGCTTACTCTGCTCGTGGCGTCTTTGTAGATCATTTTTATCCAGTTTACATATTCCTCAGGGACATTGTGTTCTCGAAGAGCGAATCATATGGTTGAGTGTGGTAATGTGTCAAAGGCCTTTTCAAGGTCGAGGAAGGCTACATGTAGCGTTCGATTCTTCTCTCGGTATTTTTC
>KN538389.1:586491-599979 GCA_000797535.1 Trichuris suis | reverse complement strand
TTCTCACGGGGGTCCCAGGCGATCCTGAGCTTGAGAAACACTACATTAGAGAGACAGAGGTTATATGCGTCAGTTGGCAGTCTAGGCAACGGCAATTCCTACACTTTCTTTAAAGACCATTGAGCCATCTATATCATATTCATTTTGTTTTATTTCCATTTTTTTATTTTCATTCTAGTTTCGAGTGTAGCCATTTGTTGTGTCGTTCTCTTCTATT
Source organism: Trichuris suis (assembly GCA_000797535.1). Lineage (NCBI taxonomy): Eukaryota > Metazoa > Nematoda > Enoplea > Trichinellida > Trichuridae > Trichuris > Trichuris suis. The sequence goes on along the minus strand of KN538389.1, from coordinate 599,762 downwards.
TATACGTATGTCATTCCTTGAGGAACACTTATCTACTGTTATCCGTATCCATTTTGTTCACATTTTTTATTCCAGTTTCCAAGCCACCATATCCATTTGTATTATGTGTTTTCGTTTTGTTATTTCAGTTTCCAAGGCAAACACTATTTATTCTTTCGTTTTTTCTGATGCGTATTCCATTCTTTAATGACCATTTATCCATTTATGTCCATATCCATTTTGTTTCTTATTCTAGTTTCCAAGCGTAACTATTGTTCATTGATTTATTTTTCTTGTATGCAGAGTAAATTCTTTAAACACCGGTGAGCCATTTATATCATATCCATTGCTGTTTTGTTTCCGTTTTTTGTTTTCATTTTGTTTTTATTCCAGTTTCCAATGTAACCATTTGTTATTGTGGCGTTTTCCTGCATTTATACCTATGTCAATTCAGACAATGCAGACGACGTCCCCACATTTGTGCTGATTACTCTGAAAATGCTGAAGAAGGGGCCAGACATGTCCTGAAAGCTCTGGAACTTTTTCGCGGATGCAACGTAACTAACCTGTCTCGAATGTGAATGTGACATACACCAGTTAAAAACATCCTACATTTGATAAATGCATTTTTGGCATAATTACGAGCCTGAATGAAGTAGATTATTTCTGATTTCAGGAAGATTATTCGCTCATCCTTAGACCCTATGAAGCAATTGCCAAGCTACAATGTAACCAGTAGTCCACGAGCAGTTATTTGTAGGCGAATGATTATTAGTCTGTGCGCCTATCAACATGTTGGAACTAATGGGCAGTCATAAAACGTCTGACAAGGTTTCCCTCTGTCACCATATTCAGCTGGAATTACATTGCTGTCCCATTATTTCATTCTGTGCTGTCACGGTTAATTTGTCCTAGTATAAATGGTCTTCATAGAGGAATATGGAGCTTCCAGGGCGTTGCTTACCGCACTGTCAGGACGGTGAACGAATAGTTGTTCTCATTATTATGACGATACTAGCAAATATATTTATATTGCTAAATTATGCAATGGCTAATATTCAATGTTCGCAACCCTTTTACAGCTGCGCAAGAATGTCACTGGTTACGTAAGGAAGCAATTTTTAATAAGAAATGGATTTTTAGGTCTCCCTGCAATTGTTATTCCGGTTGGCCTCTCTAGCCGAAAGCTTCCAATAGGACTCCAGTTGATTGGAGATCGCTTCCAGGACTCATTGTTGATGAATATTGCCAAATGGTTGGAAGACAGGATTGAGTTCAACTTTTTGCCAAAGAAACTATTGATGAATGCCACTTGAATGAATGAGAAAATAACATTTCTGTTTCAGCGCATGTATAGTTCCACTGCCACTTCACTTTCAGTATTTACTGGTTACTGAAAGAAGTAAGCCTGCTCATACTTGTAACCCAATTGTCCCGTGAACTGTGGACAGTAGTTGAAAATAGAATTCTGGTAGTATTGGGAGGGTGACGAAAAACTATGCTTGCTCCTCTGGGCTTCTTTAACAAAGAATCTAGCCAAGTAGTGGGCCATTTCAATGGCAGCATTAGAGAGGCTTAAGTTCAGCGAGCTGTGCTGTTCATATACGTTTTTTTCTGGATGCCAAGCGATACCATAGAAAGGAAAGCGCTTGTGCTCAATAGTGGAAATGAAAGTAAATTTTTTTTTATCTGAGTGTGACAACGTTAGGGTCGAAAATACATTGTCCAAACCATTTAAACGAAACGTTTCTTCCGTTGCACACCATTGATGAAAATTCGGCGCTAACGGTTCACGATGCATGGCTTCCAACAGGTGAGAAGAAGCTCCACGAAACATTCGGTTGAACATGAAATATTTCGTTGGGGTAAGGATGAGCAATTCGTTTTGCACGTTACATTTTTCCAACACAGTTCGATTTGAGAAGCTCAACAGCAATAGCTCGAAACCAAGACAAGTTCCCCATATGGGAAAGTAATCGCCCTGCTGATTAGCTGCTACCGCCCATCGCACGTAATTGTAAAAAACTCGTAATACCTTTGACTTCAAAGGAGTGACGAAACCCCCTGGTACGAATAACCCATTAATCTGTCCGAACAGTTTTTTGTGGGCCGTAATATTCAAGCTAAGCGGCAAAGGTACCACTCTGGCGCCAGCTGAAAGTAGCATATAAACGTAAGATGCAGTTATCGTTGAGTTTCCAAAGGAGGCTTCTTTTGAACCGATATCAACTGCCAGTATGCCTGAAAGTAACAAAAAGTTACGCCGCCTGTGAATCAACTGTTTAGTCATTGTTCATGCTTCGTTTCATAGAGCACACCGTGACTTACCGATTGCCGGCTTTTCTGGCACCTGGTTCATACGTACAATTCCTAAATTGATCATCAAGAAAACAGTACAGCCTTGAAGGTGCATGCTACAAAATAAAAATGTAGCTTAAACTTTATTGTAACTTGCTTAAAATTGCTCGCCTTCGACACGAAGCGTGGAAGATTCCCGTGGTTAAAGTTTTATCTACTTGATAAGTAGCAAATATCTTTAGAAGCTGCCTGAAAAATTTAGAGCATTAAGTCTACTATCGTCAATGCCTAAATGAGATACGATGACAGCAAAAATATACGGGCAGTTGTCGTACAACGCAACAGATTCATTCCTGTAAAACTTAGCGTTATATGAAACACGTAACTATGTACATGAACGGGTTACAGTCATCTAGCCAACTGGTCATTTGACCGACAGGTCTTATGGCCGAGAGATCGTTCGGCAGACAGGTCTTGTTGACCAACAGGTCGTTTGGCCGACACGTCGTTTTCCTCGAGCATGTAAAAATGCAGAATGATTGAAGAGAACGGCTATCGAAAATTTCGAATGCGTTGGAACCCTGAATGGGTCCGACTCCCGAGCGGGTGAAAAGATGAACGAAGAATCACATTGTCATTCCTTTCCCTCCAGGGTGCAGAATATATGCTGGGTTCGGGTGTCCTCTTCCCGTGCAATAGGAAAACTTCTAGCAATGCAGTCGTATGGCTTGAAGTGTGAGCTATCTGCTTAGCATGATAAACTGGCGCACTTTCCTGTCCCGATCCTCGTGAAGCAAGTGAATCATTCCTTTGTCTAACTTATTTATGGAGTTCACGCTACGTATCCGATAATCACTTAGTAATTGCTTCGGTTACTAGATCGAGTGTTCTTGTAACGGAAAGTTTGTACTCAAGTAACCCTTGTTTTATTTAATACTGGAATCGAGGAGAAAGAGTAATCATAATAGTAATTCGGATTTGCCAGAAAGAGCAACTAAGTGCATCCGACTGTTGTCACTTTTGAGGGATATAGTAGCGCAAGACATTAATTGTGGCCTCATGATACCGCAAATGCATCGGCATAAAGTCAAGGCACTCCTAAAGTAGTTACAATGGCCGGATCATTCGCTTCGGTTCGATTAATCAAGTGGAAATTGCACTATTGTCGTGAGAAGTTTTATTATGCAAGTCATTATAATTCTTAAACTCAATCATTTAGGGTAAGGACGACTGCTTTATGTTGCCAGAGCCTGCACGCTTACTTCCACATACCTTTACTTCACGCGGCTACACATACCTGTAGTCCACACGGGTTGGACCGGCATGAGAGCTTCCCTCAGAAGCCTAACTTGGCTGATGGCCAACAACTGCTTGCGCTGATGACGGCTCGAGGAAAGAGCCGAAAGCTTCGCCAAGATTGTTGTTTTGGTGTTTCGCTTTGTGATCAGAATAAAAGTTTTTTCATTTTTTTCCTCATGTTCATTGCGACTTCGAACGGGAACAAATCCATGAATACTCGACTGCCGAAGTCATTATAATTGTTTTATTGTTTGAATAGAGGACCTTTTTTCGGAATACTGGATGCCTTTTAACTGGTTTCAGAATTTTCATGCTGGTCCTCAGTCATGGCTTTTCCAGTTGCAGTAGATGTCTGTGTTTAAACTGCAAAATGCTCTACCAGCCAATGGATGAACGAATTGTTAGTCGAAGTACGAAGTAATGCTATCGTACATTTCGTAACTGCTTTCGTTCCATCGTCAGCGATGTTAGGGAGTAACCTAGCTCCATAACCCGCCGGTCAAACGACTTGTCGGCCGAACGACCTGTCGTTCAGATGACTTGTCGGTCAAATGACTGCCACCATATATGAACATAGCCGCCTGGAGCAGACCGCTCGAAAATCTCCTCGTGGTAAGCAATAAGAGAAGAAAACGTATTCAGGGTCTATTCGCCTACAACGGGATTTTGAAGTGGAAGAACATTTTGGAGTGGAGCACTCGTAGGTACCGGCATGATTAAAACAGCTAAGGGTGACACGACCTTTCAGTGCATTATAACCTGTTGGAGATTCCGCATCTCAGTCACAGTTTCCTTGGAATACTTCTCCAAAACAAAGCAGTCTCATGAGCGTTGAAAATCCGCTCAAAATTTAAATTTTCCTCAGAAACCCACTTCGCCATTTGGTCAGTAAACGTAGGAGCTGTTTCTTCGTCCGCTGAACGTTTTTCGCCACATATAGCACGGGAGGTGGTTAATCCCTGTCGCTGATAGAAACGATGAAGCCACCAATAGTTTAGTTCCAGTTCTTTGTGAAAGGTCTTAGCTTTTCATTTTACCATATCGCCAGATACCTGCACACTTTCATTTATGCGGGGCTTAAACCACGTTATCGGAACTCTATCAAGGTCTGAACTTCTTCCATCTTTCATGGTCTTCCTGAGCTCCATCTCTTTCTTTGATTCGCTGTCAGCAAAGAAGTGAAGCAATTTTTCCTTTTGCTTCCTTATGTTGTACATTGTTGAAGAGCCCATCCTGTACAATTCACACAAACGTTTGAGAGATAGGCCACTGTCGAGTCTTTTATAAGTTCAACTTTATCTGTTATACAGAGCGTACGACGCCTACGCTTTACACCGCGGGTTGGAACCATGAACAGGCTAAGCGCCAGTAGCTTATATGTCGTCAGTTAAACAGCTTGGTACCCGTTTTCCTTATTGCTGTACGGCTTTTCTTGTTTTGTCGTTGCGAAATGAACGTAAAACCTTGTAATCATGCATAAGAGCGTAAAACGAACAGCAAAGAGAAGGCTCTTACCGAGAAAGGTAACCATTTAATACTTGGGAAATCGTGGGACTTCGCTAGATCCAAACTCCCCACAACAACCACGTTATACATAACCTAGACAAGATTGTTGTTAACCTCAGCTCTAGGTCCCTAAATATTAATACAAGGGAGAAATTAGTGTTAGCCGAAGGTCTCAACTTCATACCCGCACCGAAGAACGCAAGCTTCGCAGAACTAATAGCTTGAGTGGAACAAAGTCTGATCAACGTGGAACCGAACAAGGCCAACCAAATACGAGAAGCGATATCCAGTATATTATCCAGAACTGAATACGCGCCAAAGAAGAACCTCAGCCTTATAGAAGTGAAGATACTCAAAGACTTCAAGAATGTTTTACTCACTTGTGCACGATTAAAAGGTTTTATTTTTACTCCGCAACGACGAAACAAAAGAAAGAGCCGTAAGTAACATCATGAAGTTCATCTACTTTTACCAAAGAAGGTCAATCTTCAAACATATTAATGTAATACTCATTAAGCCTGCAACAACACAACAAGACCTCTGCAAACCATTGTCGTTAGAAGAAAAACAGAACAACCTGAACATGAACGAAAGGAGTAGCGAACCTTCAAAACTGACTAGTTCGTGGCCAAAATAAAAATGAGCGAAAAAGATATTACTAATTGAAATGGCAATCAACACACTGTAGCTGCCAAATTTTACTAATACGCGAGCAGCTGGATGTCCGAAACTCCGTGAAAATTAAGGCGTAGGTGAACCTGTCCCGAAGCAAGCAGTAAATGTATCAAAGTAACCCACATTTCATTGACATGTGATGACAATCGTTCGGGGAAAATCTGTCCAGATTAGGAAGCCCAACTGTACGAGAAACATTATCTACTGTCTATGCGGTAAAAAACAAAAACGAGCGCCCTACCAACGAAAGGATGACCAGATTGTTAGTGAAATCACAGAACACAATACACGCAGCTTTCTGGTAGCTCCAGCCCTGTCATCAGCGTGGTACCGTAAGGTTACCGTATATACTGGTGTATAAGAGGACCCCTTAATTCAGTAAAGTGAATGTAAAAATAAGGGGTCATCTTGTATCCCCGACACAGCATTTAGCTGTCTCGAAAGTTCTACAGGTTCTTGGTACCTTTATTGAGGCTCTTACATATCAGCGCACCCGTACAGTAGCTAAGAAAAAAATTAGGTTCATTTAGACCGCTCATCACGTCATTGCCATATGCTCACGCAATAACTATTATTGATAGTCCCTCTCAGCGCTGTACTAATCCATCCTGGAAAACATGACGTTATTTTTCCTTTCTCCGTTCATGTTCAGGGCAAAGGACAGTATCTGCTTATGTTATGCCTTAAGCTTAGGTGTGAGCAGTTCCCTCCTCCATCAAATGCACGCGAAGTCCGATCGCGTTATTTCCCATTAAAGAGTCTTAGCTACTCAGAGTACTTCCTGAACACTGAACCTCATTTAAGGGGCAAGGATATTTTTATGCCGCACGGATAAAAGCGATCACGTTGACGCATCAATCAAGTTGACGAACGATTCAGGTTGACGCACGTGGGCTAGGTAGTTCCCGCCTGTCCTTCGCTACTTGACCACCGTCCATGCGTTCTTTTGCTATGGGCAATGACTTAGAGTTATCTCGCTTTCACTTCGACCTCAATTCTCTGTTGTTCTCCTGCAACCGACGTTCACTGCTTTGGGTTCGTGAGCGTTTTAGAATTTGGAATGGGCCCAACTCCTGAATTGTCCTGAATGCGATATGAGTCGACAGGTTGGACGGCTTGACGGGTGCGATTCACTTTGCCGTAGCGTTCACGTTGCCGGGCGTTCGCGTTGCCGTAGCTTTCTCTCTGCAGCGCCGCGTCCGATAAACAGTGAACGCATGTATTTCGCCACCGTCCATGGCTTTACTTCGCCCTATATGGTGGCATAAGATCCCCTCCTTTCTACCCTGGCCGTGATTCGCTATCGTTCCTTGCTGTGGATAGGTGATTGCTCTTAGTTAATTTTCCACCGTTCAACTCCTTTAATTTGGTTCAATCTTCTTGGTCCATCTCCATCTGTTCATTGCCGTTGATTTGCGGCCATTCGTCCAGCTTCCCCAATTCACCGCGCTGAAATCATTGCCGTTGTTCCAACGCTTTTACGTTTTGGCAGTTCTTCAAACCTTGCTTGCCTGTTCATTTCCGTTAGTTTTCTGGCCTTCACCTGCAACTGTTAGTTTATCCCACTTGATTCAGCCCATTTGTTTCGCCGTAATTCTTTTTGCTGCCGTTCCTTTAATACTTTGGCTTTCTTTGCCTTCTACTATGCCAGATTTTGTTTCCCGCTATTGGTTCATCTTGCAGTATATTGAACGATGGCATTTTGCTGACGCTGTCTGTACTGATTTGTTTCGTTGGCCTTAGCTTACAGTTATTGGATCTACTAATTGGATGCTGACGGCGAAGTAGGGAGACTTGTGAAAGTTTCACCAAGTACTCATTTGCGGCAGCAGCTGAACGGATGATTTTGCCAGTAAAAGTCATTTAAAATAGCAGCTAGTACGTGCATTTACATCACGCACAAATAGAAAAGCTGACCTTAATTGTTTCAATACGTTTAAGCCTGCTTGTTTCGCTCGCGCGTTTAAAATATTAGAAATTTGAGAAAAACTTTCCATTACAGCCAACAAAACAGCGAATATAAGCTAAGTAACCGCTTTTGGGGCTACGCTTTTGCCACGCTTCTTTTCTGCATGATCTGTTTCCACGAGTCCACTTGCTACGATTGCATGAGGTACATTTCTGTTGTGCTACGGACATGCGTTTTGAGGAGCCTACGTTCTACCGGATCGGTCTTCATTAGCTTACATTTCTAGCGACGGGGCTGTGAATATATGCCTCGTCAGCCCCACCTGTTCTCTATGCCGTGTTGTAGAGTAGTCATTCTCAACCGTTTTTTCGCTTGGCTCCTTTCGAGATTCCTTCTCTTAGGTATGAGACCCTCTTTTCTTATTGGACCGTTACAAGACATCTAGGCTTCGACAACACGCTATTCGGTAGATAACTGCTTCACATGCACGGAATAAGTATGTGGACTTACAATGGAGTGATGAGAACGAAGTGCACCACAAGTCGGGAACCCCCTGCATTTTCAAGAACTATCTGCCCCAAACTGCATACTACTGAAAGCTTCCCGAGCTTTCAGTAGACAAAATATATCACACGTATACTTTACAGAAACAGCGGCAAGGTAAGAATCACTTTGCCTGAAAAAACGTTCATTTTCATGTAAAAGTTTGTTCATTTTTCTTTATTTTTCTCGCCTATGTGAGCACCCTGCTTCGGATGAATCTCTTGAACCTCGTTCCAAACGTGTGACGATGTGTTGATACTGCAACATATCATTCATGTTGGTAATCCTCCAAACCCTGAGCAGTACACAGATCCGGCGGTCCAGAAAAGCCTCCCTATACATCCTTTCTTTCTAAAATTAAAGACAGACATGCGAAATCTACGTCCGTGAAGTGCTGATCCGGGCTTGCTCTTACCGTACTGATCAACATCCAGAAGTGCCACATTCCTACGTTTGACCTTTCAGCAGGTAAAGCGTTAACTCGTACGTTGCCATTAAGAAGGCACTGTTTGGCACAGTTTTTATCAGGTGAACGCTTAGCCCACTGTACAAGCCATGCCATGACTCTAAACGATATATGACTACGAGAGTGCGGAAGAATCCATGATATCGACTAGCTTTCTCTCGTAATCTAGTTCGGACAACCTCTGCAGAAGATATAATGAAAACGCAGCCAACCTCTAGATAATGCGTTACCGTGTGGATAGCTAATACAAGAAGCGACAAGACGAGCAACTGCACCAAAAAGCATTAACAACGGGAAATGCATAGTAGGCATAGAGTTCATAAATTGATTTGAACGGTGAGCCAAGTAAATAGATTTTAACTTTTCGTAAACGCCAAAATGAAGAATCGTTTCAGACAATCCAGCGTATGAAGCTGTGACACCCTGCAAACAAGTGATAAAACAAACGCTCACAAGCAAATTATTTGTTGTTCACGTACCTTCAAGAAACCGCGCAAACCATATTCGCGATAGACCTGTTGCACACAATCCTTTACATTCATTCGGCAAACGCCGGCACCATGGTCGAGCTGCATTCGGGTTCTCACCATCCAGATTGGATTTGATAAAGTGGTCGTAACGAAACCTTAATATCGACAAGTCATTGCTACCGCAGCAACACGAACAGGTGCAGAATAACGGCCTTCTCGGTTCCTAGTTTGAAAATACAGGGGGTCCCCGACTAACGATGGATCGACTTAAGATTGATTCGACTTTACGATGGTGTCAGAGACAACGCATGTTCGCTTCCAGGTGCGCTCGTTTAGCTTTTGCTCATCCTAGCGACACCCGCTGCGACTGTCTTTCGATGCTGCGCTCGTGCTGCGAGTTGCAGGTCAGTCAATTATGCGACCACCAGCGTGGCAGAATTTGCCCCTTACCAGTGATTGGCGGCAAACTCGGCTTATATTTAAGGTACGGCGATTCAACTAAAGGATGAGTATGAGAAATCTGTAAAAAATGGGAGGGGGCCTGTCATAAACGCTTAATTGCTGTCATAAGCGCAAATTGCGAACCTTGCTTGTCGGTTTCCCAGATGTCATCTGCTCTCTTGGCGCATGAAGATGCATACGCAGAAATGAGGAGCGCGGCGGATTCTGATTTACCCAGTCAGTGTAATAAGGTAAAAGTTTCACCCTCGCGGGCGCTGCCAATCGGTGACCTATAATTTCCCCAGGTCTGCCTGGACGCGTGCTACTGCTTTCACCCCTCTAAATCCCAACTTCATTCGATGCTGCCGAGCTTAAGACACATTCCCCATCCTATGGCTGAATCTGAATCTGCGCCTACTTCGGCATTGAATCCAAGGTAACGCTCCTTGGACTGCTATGGTGGAATTCCCTCCGGCGAAATGACCGCGGAACAGTCCTGCATTAAATGCATTGATTAGGGGTCTCGACTTACGATGGAGCGCCCGGAACCGAACATATCCTAAGTCGGGGACCCCCTGTAATTGCAGTAAAGCTAATTCAAACAACGTCGTAGATAAGCTCCCAGCACTGCGACGCTAAGAAAAATAATAACAGTAGCCCTCTGTATACGCGGTGGCTGGTTCCGGGACTTACCGCGTAAAAAATCCCCTACGCAAAATACAAAGTAGTTTGTAAACAATTTGTGAACTTCTACAAGTGTAGTTTAAATAGACTCTGATCCATTTATAATGCCTAAAATCCAGTGAACGCTAAGTGAATAGTTGTTAGATGGGCAGCATATTAAAGAAAATAACAAAAAAATACAACAATGTGAGGTACTTTCGGAATGCATTTGTTCTGCCCTCAGTGAAAAGTAAAAGCTGATGCTTCACTAAGACCATGGACTCCGGTTCATCTTTGGTAGCAGTCGCTGCAGGCGCAGCGTATTCACGGCAGCTAAGATGGTTTTTATTAATACTTGTTTTGGGGAATAGTGGCGATAGGTAAGAAAGTCTGCACATGTTCAATCCACGCTCAAATATCGTAGATGTGACTGCGTAGTGTAAGTCGGTCACAATGAAGCACTTTATTTCCCTACTGTTCTTGATAAACGTTTGACGTGTTCTCCAATGTCAGTATAAACACGGCATGCTAATGTGATGTCTTGTCCTGACTCCGGTGTGGGTTGTTCCGGGGAATGTTAATTCTTGTTGCTGGAAACACTCAATTTTCAACGAAGGCCAAGTGTTGTGTTGCCGTACTGCGAAGGTTTAGGAGAGAAGATCAGGCGGACGGGCAAAGAGATTGGTTTCAAAACTTTTTTCAAAAGCTCTTCTACGATGAGAGCAATGGTTAGGCATGACAAAATACGATTACCGCCTGGGGATAAGTCAGGTGTTGTGAGGTTTTATGCAGCTGTTCCGTCACCTACATCGGAGAAACGGGCAACAGTTTGTCTCAAAGGTTTAGCCAACACCTCAGCTGCCTTAACCATTACAAGAATGCGCTTTCTGATCTCCTAGGAAAAGAAACAAAACGCCGGGGAAGGCCTCGAAAAATACAACCTCAGGCAGCGATGGACGAAGCGGTTAAGGCATCGGCCATTGTGGAACATGCCTCCCACTGCGACGGTCAAGTTGTTCCGAAGGTCATTTGCCAGGAAAAGGTCTTCCAATTAAGAAAGATAAAGGAAACCCTATTCATTAGACACACTGAAGTGATTAGCTGAGACAAAGGAAAGGAGGTCAGTGACACTTGGACCAACCTCATTGCACGAAGACATTTGAGCAAAACAATGAATTAACCCAATTTTCGCCTATCAAACCGACCTCGTCCCTTCACCCGAACGTCTGAGCGCTCAAGACGGAACGTGTCAGTTCCGAAAGCTACGCATTTGTTGTTGTTGTTGTTATTGTTATCAATAAATTGGTTCTCCGCCTTTTTATTGTGGTCAATAGCATAAAAACACGGATTAACGTTAGCTAAGATGAAGAAAGCCTAAGTCAATTATGAATTAGTAGAATCGCCACGATAAGCTCTCTTAATTGAATTGAGTTGAAATTAACACCCTTACCGGAACAGGCAGCTGAACAGACGTGAACAGGTGTTGTACCGGCATCGAATACATTTTCAAACGCTTTCTTCGAATGACTATAGGCGCAAAAATAGATGGCCCTAAAATTGGTTAAGCTGCTCCAAAACTTTCAAATCAATCGAACTGAAAATTTATTAAATACCTGGAAGGCACAATTCCCACCAATGTTGGCAAAAGCCCTTTCCATAGAGCAGAAATACCTTCGCATCTAGTTATTTCTCTGAGCTGAGAAAGGACGAGAAAATTTGGAAAGAAACGTCGATTTCTGGAAATAACATATACGTCTGCTGCTGCGGGTACAAGTGGCCGTACTGACTGAAACTTCGAAGAATTCAACACTGCGAACCGCAGTGGGCCGAGACGAAGTTTTGCATTCCTACCCCTACCACTTGCTTGGTTATGAATACTCCGTGATTGCGACGATTGCAAACGCGTTTTTACAACATCGAGAGGTGAAGTCACCGTTGCACTGACAATTCCAGCAGTTCTGAAATGAGTCCAAAGATTGAGCTTCTTTGGTAACAGGAGTTAAGTTTCACGATGTTAGTTACGGCTTTTCCTGTTGACTCGTCTTTGCCGAGTAAAGGTGAAACCTTTTAATCGCACACGAGCAAGTAAATGAACCGAGCTTTCAGGACTGATCTTGTCCCGTCCTCAGCATGATGGTAAGCCCTTAACGACGACAAAACAACAGGAAAAGCCGCAAGTAACATCAAGTTCTGAAATAAATCAATTCGTCACATCTTATTTTAGAAAATAAAATCGCCAGAAAGCTTCGGTTTATTAGAATTGCATGGTGAACGGGATAACCGTAGAATAAAACGTTTTACCACGAAGATCCAAACTTCTTTATATCAGGCGAAACTACAGTAGAACCTCCGTATCTGTACGGGATACGTTCCAGGGGTGATCGAGGATAATAGCGAACGCTTACGAACGCGTGCATTGTGCGACTTTAATATGAATACATGCTAGACTGCATTGAAAATGAAGCTCTTTCGCACGGGCGCGTGAAATTTTATAATGATATACGGAAGCGCGACCCGTGAAACTTTATCTGTATTCGCGAAGCATTCGGGAAACATCTATTCCCGTCTTCAGCGCGTAGGTAATGGCAGAGGGCACCAGATTCGTGCAAAAATAGGTCAGCTTTTCTTGACACTAACATTTCCCAGGTAGCCTACCTCAAGGGCGTACGTAAGTCAGTGAGCCTGCCCTCCTCCTAGCTAGCCTACCATCGAACCAGTGTTCCTTCAGGGTGGCTGGACAGCGAACCATTGCCCCTCCTGGGAAGTTGTTCAGTGAACGCGGACATCGAGTCACGTCTGATTCACAGGCTGCCATAGCTTCCCAAGTTGGGCCGTGCTTCGACGCCTTGTAACCGCCAGGGGATCAGTCTACATGAACAAACTGACACTCCATCTCAGAACTTTCTTCGAATGGGGCTCCTAATGTTGGGCAGCTATTTACCAAATACCGTATGTTTATGCCCTTCTACAATCTATTCACTTGTGTTTTACATGTAACAGTTGTAATAGACGTTCAATAAAC